>JAUMHH010007992.1:0-11240 GCA_032359455.1 Chlamys rubida
TTGGTCATTACTAGGGTACACTGCCGGGAATATCGAAAGTAATGACAAAACAACCAATCAGAAGCCTTCTACTATACACGTTCGGGTTTGGTATAGCAACAACCCGACTTCACACTTCCTGGTTACCGATCAAAACCTACAGACCGAGAAACGGCATATGCCGTGCGTAGCACTGAGGGCCCGACTTTTCAAAACGGCATATGCCGTGCGTAGCAGCCTAAGGGTTAACTTGTGTAAATTCTGAAAAAGTAAAGATCAGCAATTTTCCCCCTAAAAAAACCTGGAAGTTTCTGAAGGTGATGCTGGCTCGATGAAGCAATTTTATATGGGATACATTCCAACTCTGGTCAAGTGGTCATAAGTGACATAACAATTCACCAGTCAGTCAGCCGCCAACACGACAGTGGTACTGGACATGAAAAATGTGTAATCTCCACTTTCTGTTATATGAAGTTTTGGTTTAAAGTAACACCATTTATGTTAAAGCGCTTTACCGGACACCGGTGCTAAATACATTGAAAGATCTTAAAAAAATTTATTACTGAGAACAGCCTTGCACTGTTACTGACATCCCTGTACATCCTTTGATGACTATTGACAAGCACAGTATGGTGTTTAAAATGCGGTAAGAAAACACCTGCATGTTGCCATGCAAGTGTTGCATAAAGGATATTGATAGAGCTAGCTCTAACATTAAAAAAACCCACTGAAGTGCTTTGCTTGATAAAGGCACAACTGCAAAATTTACAGTAAGCTAATTTCTTTGTTTACAAAATGCTGAAAATAATATTGAGATTTCTGTTCATTTAAGCTTTTTGGTTCATATACAAGCAACATAATTACTTGTGTATTTTGATACATTACAGACTTTGGACATGATATATATATATGTATCTGATGTATAGTGATACTTTAAGGATTTAGTATTCCTTGTACTCAAGGATGTATGTTCTGTGTTAGACTTTATGTCCTAGATTAAAATGTATTAGAGTTATATACCTTTATTTCAATGGTCATCAACTACTAAGATTTACCTAAGTATGACCAATGCTTGCATTCCTGTGTACCTTTTGTAATCTGTCATTAATAAATCTCCCGTTTGAATGTTTGCCTGTCATGCACTCAAACTATGTTATATATACATGATCTCTTGTTACACACGTTTATGTGTGTCTGAGTGAAATAAAAATCTTGAAATCTTTGAATTTAAGGGAGATATATTGTATTTGCATCAGTTGGTTTTTCTATTTCTTTTGATAATTTATTTTGCCTGTTATTTGTAGTTGTAAAAGACATTTAAATGATATTTGAGGTATACAACACATCCATTATTCCAAGGAGTGTGCATTACTGTGCACTGTCATTAGGTCATTGTGACCATTAACTACTGATCAAAGGTCAAATTAATGGGGGAAAAATAACTGTTCAATCCTATTGCATGAACCATATAACTTTTAAACCATGAAAGATACCTTGGAAACTTTCAGGGTACCTGTATTACCCACTGAAAGTGTGCATTGCACGGTAACTAGGTCACTGTGACCTCATTGTCAAAGGTGAGGTATTTGGTAAGAGCAAGATTTCCACGTAATATTGTTTTGGCTGTGATCATGAGTTTTGAATATACCTGTACCTGCCAAAGAAGGGGGTGCAGTTCATTGGTCAGTTCATGAGGATGACCTTAGCTTCCAGGTCAAAAGTGAAATAAATGCTAGCTTTTTAAGTGAAATCTTCTCTGGGCTGTATACTTTAAACCATTGAAGTTATCCTTATGAAACTAGAACAATACTTGCATCACCCACAGATGTATATATGAAGTGCACTTTATTTAGGTCACAGGGACAATCACCTCTAGGTCAAATTTGATATTAGTGTAACACAAATATATGCATATCATGATATGGGCTGAGATAAAAAAAAAAAGTATAAATTGTATCGCAGTGTTCTCTGCCATGGTATACACTATACTGTACTGTTGTGACCATACCCTACTATGGTATATATGCTATACTTTAATGTTGTGACTGTATGTATACCCTACTGTGGTATACCTGAAACCTTTGTTAGCATATAGTGTGGCAGTGTATTGTCTGTTTAAAGTCGATAATGCCATAATTTTACCATACACGGCATATTAGCCAAGTACATGTACGTGTACCATTACTACTACATTTGCTTTCTTTTGTATTTACATTATCAATCCTATTCATATGGCTGTTTTGTATTCAGTTCTAGCTGATCATTCAGGATTAGTGTGTATTACACCTATATTGCCTTAGACATGCTGTGGTCCCAAAGTTCGATGACAGTGTGTGCACATTAGTTGGTTAAACCCAGTCATGGCACAAATTTTTGACCTGTCATTGTGACATTTTGTCTAAAAGCTATATATTTATGTTTAATTTGTGGACTTTGAAATCTCCTAAATGATCTTGAAGGGAACTTGTGGAATTACCTGATTTAGGGACAAGATTTAACTGTACAGGTAAGTCTCTAACCAATGTGACTTGCGAGTTAGTATTATTGCCAACTTACTGAACAGAGATTAGGCACAACTTCCTCTTAAAAGTGGTCCCGTATTCAGGTATAATTTTACAAGATCAAACTTTGATTGTTACTAATACCATATTTAAAGAAATTATACCATTACTCAATTTATTTTACAACAATGATGACACAATCTGTTGGCTTTATTCAATGTAATATTACAATACACATGTATTGAGTTTAAAAATATTATTTTTATATGTACATGTAATTATTAAAGCAGAAAAGAATGTTGCATGGAAAAGAAACTTTAATATTTCATAATTTCATTGTTTTTTTCTCTCTCAGTACAAACTGATGAACTGATTGTTTTATATATACTACAGCACACAGTTTCACAGTTTACAATTTTACAGAAAATATGACACTACATGACCACCTGTACATTAGTAAAGTATTGTTATTATTACTCTGACAATACCTGGTCTCTAAATATTACCTCAAAAATATCTTCCACAGCTTCTTTGTATCTGTTATGGTAATAGTTTAAAGATTTTGAAATAACAATATGATGTTTCACAAAATTTATCTGAAATGGATAGCAAAAAAAAAAAATTAGAATAATATTTTTTTATCTAAATCCTACGGTGCCTAAATGATTACTGGTAATAGTACTTTGATCTGATACTGTTTTCAAATCCATTTTGTCCACAGCAGGTGGTAACGACCAAGAGACCATTTATCCTACATCTCATCATATTTTGAGTTAATTTTTGTAAATGCATATAGTTTTATAATTAGCCTACTTGGCTTGAAGTGTGTTATAAAATATATCCTTGCTTCATGAGTCAGCAGTGTTGAAAACTTCAGACAACATTTTCTTCAGGATAAAAAGGCCATGTGTAAAGGTATTTGTCATGTGTGTGTGTGTACATGCATATGTATATGGTGTATATATGTACACATGTATACGTATTTGCTTTAAAATGTATCCATCCATCCATTTGGTCTGCCATCATAAAATATATCTGAAGATTTACTTCCTGTTACACACGATATGTGCGTCTGGAGTGAATAAAAAATCTTGAAAATCTTGTCATGCAGCTTACTGAAATAAATTTTGAAAGGCAATCAACCACAAGGCCAGGGGTCAGGATAGCTGAAGATATTAAAAAATGATTATGACCCACATTCAAATTTAAGTCACAGATGTCAAATTGGTTGAAAATTGGAAGGAATGTTCCTGTTATTGTCACAACCAAGTGTTATTATGTCTTCCTTTTGAATGTGTTCAAAAGTGTTTGGAGCAAAATACAATGTTGAATTATACACGAAAAGTTGTTACTGTAAAATAGCTTGAACTGCACTAGAGAAATTTGAAGTCATAGATTCAAAGGTTCAAATCTGCTTAAGAAAATGAAAACATTTTACAGTCGTCTTGTCAATTTTTCAAGCCGAGTGCTATTAACTCATTCACCCCTGAAAGTTAATAATGAACCATTCCAACCTTTGAATTGGAAGAATTCAAATGTGTCTTCAGGGGTTTATAAAATGAGTTAAACAAGTGTCGTAACATAATCTATATATCCGGACAACATGCAGTTACCATGGTTTCTGCTATGTCAATGTGTATAATAAAAAATTATATACATGTACTACCATTAATTTTGCACACTGAGTTTGCTTTTAGAAAGATCAATTCCAGTACTCTGAATCCTTTTGTTTAAATCACCTGTTATTATTTTCAACATAGCAACACTTGATCATTTGTATTTTAACTCCTATATAGCCACTACCCGATTGTGGGACTGGGTCAATAACGGGTTTCAATTGTCAGGTGGAGCAGGCTGTTGACTGTTTACATATCAATTCAAGGTGACCTCTACAGACGTAAACATACACACGAGTGTGGTGCGACCACCGATTATAACTCGACATACTTTATAATTGTTGGATCTGATGTGTATCACAGACGTATAATCGTTATAAAGGGATTAATGTTTTTTCTGCTATTAGTAATAGGTGTCAACTTATCTAACAGACCCACACTTTCCAACCGTATACAGGCCACAAACATTTATTCTGATACATTTATATTATGTTCATTCAAAGTAGATTATTGGTTGTTGGCCTTTTTAGGATTGAGCACAATGAAATTATTCCTTGTTCTTTTGCAAAAAGGTATTAATATATATATATATATAAACATAAATATCGGGATCGGAGGATATCGAAGTTCCCAGATTTATAAAATCTGCACAAGTATTAAAATTTAAATGGATAAATAGATTTTTTAAGTTGTTAAATTTATTTGGTTTTAAAAACGACTTCCGACTGAGGAAACCTAAACATGGCGTGTTCCATTGGTGGCATTGTTTTTGTTACCATTAATCATGACTGTGTTGTAATTTGATGATTTATTCCATTCAGGAGTGGGTAGTGGTGTGTCATTAATTACTGTCTGGTCACCGATAGGACTGGCCCTGACTAAGCCTATTGTGGTGTGTGTCGGGTGGCTGACATGCACCGCTAGCTCTGTTGTTTTACAGTCTGCTCGGTGCCATTAACAAAATATATTGACAAGATTGTTACCGTAAACATATCCGTGAATTCCATATTTAGAAACGTTGGTCATATGTTTTTGGTATTGCGTATACATAAATATGTAAACAAGTTATACATGTACAACTATCAAGGGGCAAAATATCTTTTGCTGAAGGAGTGGGTATACACTGAACATCGTGTAACACAGTTGATACACGAACCTACTGACCAGAATATCATTTAGAATTGCGAAATGAGTTGACAGCAGTATAAACTCAGGTAAATCCACCTCTGTAGTTCCTCTTTATCTTGGTCTCTTCATAAAATGTCTATAAATTGTTTGATCTATTGGTCATTGATTAGTCTGTGTAGAGGAGATAGGCCAAAAAACAGTCCATTCTGTGAGAGAATGGAGTGATTGAGGCATGTACATTAATCATGTCATTATCTATAACTCTTCAAATTCTTCATGGTCTTCCAACAAGTAAGTTGTAATATTTTTACACTGCCAATTCTTCGCCTGATGTTGAATATGTCCACGAATACTTACTGGTACTGTTAGGACTTCTCACACTTCTTTGTTAAATTCACCTTCTTCATTCAGGGATGAAAAGGGTAGAAAACATAACATGGTAAACAATTCCTATTTTACATAGTACGCATGTACCTTATAATTCCTTGCGTTCCAGCTGAAGCCACTGTCTTAGAGCTTAAGTGATTGATTTTCCATCACACTTGCATAGTATATGTTGCGTCAGGATGCCATACAGCTGCAGGCTAATTAACTAGAGCCAAGACACCACTCCTTGTGGAAGCTCATTAAGGAGCTTACACATAATTATTAGCCAGAAATTAATTATCCTGGGTGGGGCATAGCGTTTAATTGCTTTGTCAGAGTTCAGAACTAGCACATTTGTTACTTAGAAGTATTCTTTTCTAAAAAAAAAACCTGCGGCAAAGTAAATCAAAAGCTGTAAATATCAGGGAAATAAAATTGTTTAGATAATAATAATGATAATATACAACATTTTATATAGCGCCCTATCTAGCTAGAATAAGCCACTCTAAAGCGCTTTACAGTTCAATTTATAAAATCAATACAATTAGCATATACATTAATCAATACAATTTTTGAGGAATACGCAGGAGCTGCCTTATCAGGCACTAACTACTAGTCCTATATGCCACCTGGCTAATTTCTCCTTATGTGCGTATGCCCGCGTGTGTGCTGGAGATCTGTTTCTTCAATTACAATGTGTCGCCTGCTAAGTGCAGCATCAGGGGTCACTCTGTCAGCATTGCGGTGGTCATCTGCACAGGTTTCTGTAGAAGGAATCCTGAAGGAATCCTTTGATCTTCTCACAAATACTTGCAGAATCAAGTAGCCACTGAAATATGATTTGCTCCAGAACTGAAATTCAATTTGGCCTCCAGTGGCCATCTTGAACTTGTGCACCTAAAGTGTCAGCACAAACGTTTTCCTGTAATAAATGTTGAAGGAATGCAATGATTTTTATTTATGAAGCTTGCTACAGTACAAATACTTACTGTGTGAATTGCTGGTGTTTGTTAGGATATGACATTTGGTAGGCCAACTAGCTTAAGACCATTGTTTGTCAGGATAACGCTTAAGGAATTTGCAAGGGTTACCTGCATCATGGTTCCATTTGTTAAGCTAACTTGAGAGTAAATTATCAAGCTAACCTACACCATTGTATGCCAGGTTAACTTGTCCTGGTTTGTCTGTTTAACTAGACCATTGTATGTCAGGCTAACTTGTCCTGGTTTGTCTGTTTAACTAGACCATTGTATGCCAGGTTAATTTGTCCTGGTTTTTCTGTTTAACTAGACCATTGTATACCAGGTTAATTTGTTCTGGTTTGTCTGTTTAACTAGACCATTGTATGCCAGGTTAATTTGTCCTGGTTTGTCTGTTTAACTAGACCATTGTATGTCAGGCTAACTTGACATGTTTTGTCTGTTTAACTAGACCATTGTACACCAGGTTAACTTGTCCTGGTTTTTCTGTTTAACTAGACCATTGTATACCAGGTTAACTTGTTCTGGTTTGTCTGTTTAACTAGATCATTGTATGTCAGATTAACTTGTCCTGGTTTGTCTGTTTAACTAGACCATTGTATGTCAGGTTAACTTGTCCTGGTTTGTCTGTTTAACTAGACCATTGTATGCCAGGTTAACTTGTCCTGGTTTGTCTGTTTAACTAGACCATTGTATGTCAGGTTAACTTGTCCTGGTTTGTCTATTTAACTAGACCATTGTATGCCAGGTTAACTTGTCCTGGTGTGTCTGTTTAACTAGACCATTGTATGTCAGGTTAACTTGTCCTGGTTTGTCTGACTCTGTTTAACTAGACATTGTATGTCAGGTTAACTTGTCCTGGTTTGTCTGACTCTGTTTAACTAGACCATTGTATGCCAGGTTAACTTGTCCTGGTTTGTCTGTTTAACTAAACCATTGTATGTCAGGTCAACTTGTCCTGGTTTGTCAGTTTAACTAGACCATTGTATGTCAGGTTAACTTGTCCTGGTTTGTCTGACTCTGTTTAACTAGACCATTGTATACCAGGCTAATTTGCCATGTATTGTGTGTGTAACAACTTAACTATCATTGCTGTCTAGACAGGTACCTTACCAAAATGTCAACACAAACTGTTAGTCTTCAACTACGTCATTTGAAAAACCCGGTTAGCTTTAAGTGCTAGTGATAACATATATATGGATAATTTTAAACTTCCTGTACAGCTTGTCAGAACATATAATGTGTAAATATATCTAATAGAGACAATTTAATTAATTCAGTCTAGGAAACTTTCATTACATACACTACATGTAAAGATGTTTACTTTGAACAGGGTTCTATTATTGTGTCGTTAGTTTTAAAATGCTTACGTTTGCCTCTTGTATTTTATCAGATGCAATGTTTGAACTTCCACGTCATTGCTCTGTTACTGAGATTGTGTATTGGCAAGATTACAGGGTATTGACTTAGTTAATAAAACATAAGCCTGTATACAGTCTTATAGCCGTAGCCCAAGGTACATACATAATGTATACACACTAGTCCCTGTGGAACATTGGTAGATATTGTCACAATGAAAAGTGAACAGGAAACTTTGAAAGGCAAGGTCACAAAAAGTGGCTGACCATTGATCTAACTGATACAGTCACTAGCCTCGACTTGATTGTTATGGGCAGTGAGAGTGTTAGTAAAAGTGTGTAGCAGTGTCTGCTGGTTTCCCATCAGTCAGGTACAATTGTATATGTCCAACCAATCAGTGCTTTGTGGTGCTGCTGGTCGCTCAGGTAAGTCTGTGCTTGGTGGCTGCTCACTCAGTTAAGTCAGTGCTTGGTGGCTCCAGGTCACTCAGGTAAGTCTGTGATTGATGGCGCCTCACTCAGGCAAATCTGTGCTTGGTAGCTGCTCACTCAGGTAAGTCGGTGCTTGGTGGCTCCAGGTCACTCAGGTAAGTCTGTGATTGATGGACCCTAGTCCATCAGGTAAGTCTGTGCTTGGTGGCTGCTCACTCAGGTAAGTCAGTGCTTGGTGGCTGCTCACTCAGGTAAGTCAGTGCTTGGTGGCTCCAGGTCACTCCGGTAAATCTTTGATTGGTGGCTCATTGTCACTCAGGTAAGTATGATTGGTGGTTCATTGTCAGTCAGGTAAGTCTGTGATTGGTGGTTCATTGTCACTCAGGTAAATATGTGATTGTTGGCTCATTGTCAGTCAGGTAAATCTGTGCTTGGTGGTTCATTGACAGTCGGGTAATTTTGTGCTTGCTAGTTGCTGGTCAGTCTGCTTGATGGCTCCTGGTCAGTCGGGTAAATCTGCTTGGTGGCTACTGGTCTATCAGGTAATCAAGTCGGTCCTTAGTGGCTCCTGGTCAGTCAAGTGAGTAGATGCTTGGTGGCTCCTTATTGTCAACTCTGGTTAGTTAGTGCATGGCTCATTGTCAGTGATTGGTTGCTCCTTTTTGGTAGGTAAATATTATCGTGTGGATGTTTGGCTCTACAAGATATTGAATTATATACTTGTTACCACTGCGTTGGTATATCTATACAATAAAAGCTAGTCTGATTTGTATAAATTGAAGTCCATTTTCATGTCTAGACATTGAGTTGTGCATGATGTGTATATATGATTTCATACATAACAGCCACCCTTAGTATATATGGAATGAAAGATTTCGAAATTTCCTATTCAGAATTTAATAAGGGTGTTGATGTATGATGTTAAATGATGTAATAAGAACCAGACCACATACATAAAAAGATTACATTATACACCTCACACTTGGTTAATGGGCTAGAGAATTTTGAAATTTATTTATAGTTATATTGTTTATCATAATATCTGGATTTCATAAACAGATGTATGGAAATTTATTTAAAATTTTTATGAAAAATAAAACTTTTTTTGAAGTAATGAATAAAACAGATAAAACACAGTGTTTTTATTCGCATTAGGATAAGAGCCACTTTGAAAAACAGTAGAATGGATATATATATATTGTGATACAAATTTAACTTCTTAGGTTCGTGATAAGGCCATGGTATAGAATATATGTGTGTTATCTGTGAGGAAGTGTACTTGATTAATTCAGCAATGGAGGACATTCACTTTACATACACAATATTAACACTAGAAGGGTGGTAGATTAATATTGCACACTGCGAACAATGATTCTATTGTGTCGTTAATTTTGAAATGCTTGCCTTACAGTTGCTTCTTTTATTATTGAACCATGGGAGAGGGCCTTGTATGTTGTAAGTTTAATGTCAATAAAATATGTTTGAATGAGCCATGGTCGGCTTCACCTCAATCATTTGTATGTTAGGTGCATGTACATCTGGAGAACTGAAAGTATTTATGACACAGTTACTGCCCTTTTTTACTAGGTATTATTCCCTATATTGCACCCCGGTAATTGTGTATGTACTAGTCCGGTTGTTTGTGGTTACTAGATGGTCCTTAGTGTCTGCGGTAATGAGTATAAGTGGAAGTTTCTGTGTACCATGATCATGAGTTGAGACACATGTTGTTAGTTCCGACAGTTCACCAGAAACACGCTGGCTAAGAAGTCCAGAGTTTTTCCTGCCAGGTGTATTGATGTGGTAGATGTCGCGTGGGTGAGGAAGGATGTGTGATGCAGGCTGCATGTCAGAGTTGTGAACAATAACTCATCCCAGATCTACAGATCTATTATAACTATTTGTAGACTAAATTATATATGTGTGAGAAATTGTGTCGGCTACGGAAAAGAAAGGTGAGGTATCTTATTATTATTACTATTGAAATTATTTTACAAGTTTGCAACAGGTAGGCTGTATATATATGTACATATCAGTAACATGGAAAATCACAAGACAAATTGTAAAGAACGTATAGAGTTTTACTTTGTTCGTGCTGTTGGGTGTTTATGCTGTATTGTTTTGTTCTATTTGTAGAAGTTTTTAGTCTTAAATTCATTTAACATTTAAATGACCTTAGCTGAAGATAGGTCATTAAACCCTTTAAAACCAAACCTAAAGTCTTTCAAAACTGTTTGATTTTGGAATGTGAATACCATGTTATAAAAAGTATATATATATGATTAATACCAGGGGGAAAAATCCAAATCAATTTTGGCAGAGATAATTACTTATATGTGGTCACCTCCACTTCAACCATAAATTAGCTCTTTATATGCCACCAGAAATAAAACAAGTTCATGTTGTGTTTAGTAAATATTTAGTTTCACATTGTATTGTGAATGGCAGAACATTATATTTACATTTGCTCAGCATTGAAGTTTCAAGATTTTCTATAGCTGCTCGTTTCTCATAAAATATTTAATAATATTTATAGATACAGTATCATTTGTATCGTACAGCACGGATGTTTCCATTCATTGAGACTGCATGAATATTGCTTCATGCTTGACAAAAAGTCACAGCATGTTGCAACAGTGTCAGAATACAGACACTTCAAAATCATTCTATACCCTGACACTTTGATCATCACTCTTCATGCATCATTTATTTACCTTTCAATAGAAATCTGTGGGGTTGGGAAATGGCGTTTGTGATGTGTTACATAGCATTACCTATTGATGCTAGTAGCACTTGTGTTTGATGGCCTTCTGTCATTGTCCTGGCACCATTGGTGTGTGGTGGCCTTCTGTCATTGTCCTGGCACCATTGGTGTGTGGT
>JAUMHH010008003.1:0-11239 GCA_032359455.1 Chlamys rubida
AAATATAAATTGTAAGTTAAAAAAGAACATAAAAGGCAGAGAAAACGTAAATATAAGTATTGAACTGTTTTTGTATGTTATTTATGATTAGCGCGCATTATGTTGTTTGCTTGCAAAGCTTTGTCATTCAAATAAATCCTAAATACCAATAAAAACAGTTCAATGCTTACATAATACCCAATGTACACGTGAGCAGAGGTATAGTAAGAATACATAAGAGTTTACTTCTTCTAAAAGATTTATTTTAAACTTCTAGAAGAAATGGCATTCATAGGACTGAGAACGTTATTTGATCAGTATAATTTTGAGGTTTCTAATCCCGCCTCGAGAAATTTGAGACAGTCGTAAGTATCAAACATTTAGTTGACGTGAGATTGTTCCAGTGATGTCGTTATCACTGACTTTACATATCGCAAATGTTTTAGAATCTTAATATTTAGATCTCTATAATGATTAAAAAATGTAACGTAGTTATGCGTATTAAACGGATTGTTAACATGCATACTGGTATGTAGCTCGCGTTTCCTGTGGCCCTAACACCAGACTTAGACATTTTGACATATAGATGTCTGGTGTAGACATATATATGTCAAAATGTCTAAGTTTGGTGTTAGGGCCACAGGAAATTCGGGCTAACTGGTATGAACGCTGGTATTCGGTCAGTATTACTGCTGATACTATTTAATAACGCCAAGTCGCCCAGGTGATGTTCATATATTATTAAGTGACGTAATAAATACATATATCCTAAATGAAAACAGGATACAACATGATGCAATGAGGTATGAAATATATGTATATATTTATCTACATGTATTTGGGTAAAATTCATCCGTCCTTCTTTGAAATCCGAGTAAATGAAGTTTCTGATCTCCGAACAACATTTTGGCATATACCTACCTTGGTGTTGTACCGTCTTGATATTATTAGTTACATAGTCACTTGCAGGGGGTATACGGCAATATATGGTGTCCATGAAAATGCGAAGCGCCTCGCCCAATACAGGTTTTTTCATGGACCCCATATATTACCGTATACCCCCTGCAAGTGACTATGTAACGAATTTATCCCGCCGATGACTTTTTATTTATTTCATCAGAAAATAAGCCGCCAAAATAAAAACTAAAACACCACAATTTAATGATAAAACATCATTTTCAGCAGTTTATTCTCAATAGAAACTGTAAAATAACAATAAAGTGAATCCGCACGATAGTCACTTTCCATCCAGTCATACTTGTCTACTTACTGATGTTAATGGTAATGTTCCCAATTCTACACCCGCTGAACATCCCGGAAGACGACACAGAGCTGGACACTCTCTGTGAACTGGAGTTGCAGACTGGCAGGTCGGAAAAGTCGCACAAGATGTCTTGTAGATATGGCTCCAGAGCACGGGCTTGATCTTCTGCAAAATAAAATAAATTATACTTTTAAGTACGAGTTATCGCCCTTACTATGCATGTATTCATTTGTCCTAAAACATATCATTAAAACTTCGAAATTGTGCTAATAGAATCTTACATTTTCACGACAATCGACTGTCTTAGTGCCATAAATAATTCCTGCAGTAAATTACATACATTGTGCGTCTACAACTGGTACCAATGCCGTTGATGCTGGAGCTGGGGGAGCGGCCATAACATGAGTCGGAGTAGGCGCAGGAAGGGCGAGTAAGTCTGTAGATGGAGCAGTTATGGAGTTCTGTGCTGCCTGGTGAACATGCAGCCCAATGGAATGACCCATGGCTAGTTTCTCCGAATCTCCCACTCGCTGATACACGACCAATGATGATACCGACTTGTGACCTAAAACAACAAAAACAAAAAACTGATTGCTATTAAATTTCCATCATGCATACCAAACAGTACTAAATTTGTGAAACATTGTGAATTTGTAAATAATTAGACAATCTCATGGGTTTTCTACTTTTAAAGTGGATACTGATCTGTGACTGACATTATTTGAGCTGCCCCAAACTGGCTCTTCGATAGAAGTGTAGCTCTCGTGGCACGGACACTGTGGTTGGTGTATTTCTGCGACAGCTTAAGTCCTTGCTGAGGGTTGACATGAACACTGCCAATGTCTTCTCGCCAACTGGTGTGTTACAGCACCAGCCCTCGTCCTGGTCACAGAAGGAATCCCGTGGACGCTACCATAGCCTGTTGCAATTGACGTTTAATTTTTCTACATACTTTTCGTACGACGACACTGGGCACATGGAGTTTCCGGGGAGCTCGGGCATAAAGCCACCTATGTTTTCTTTATCTGTTTCCCTGTGATTTTTAGTAAGTTCATCCATTTCTTTACTAACGTATTTTAGTCCTGTGGTTACGTCAATTTTTACACAGAAGGTTGACTTGGTCATTTTGCACATGTTTTCGGCTCCTCGGCGAAAGAAGTATAAACGTATGTCCATCTGAACTTTATTCAGTAATCCTGAAGGAGTGGAGGTATTAAGATAAATATAGTTGTACAGCGCGCTCATATCCGTGTCAGAAATGGCAGGATAATGTGTGATGGACCCTTTCCCCTCTCGCTTCAGTTCGGCCATCATTGCCCTAAAGTTGAAATTTGCGTCGCGAAACTCATCATCTTTGATAATATCTAACTTTCTGTTGAATGGTGGGGATTGCAAGTACCTGTTCAGTGAGTGGCGAATGTTTTCCACACTGGTTGCCTTGTACATTTCCCCGTCCGGTTTCCGGAGGTTCATGTAAAAGTGGGACAGCGTCTCTTTGTCGAACGTTTCAAAATTGGATGGTTGCTGTTTCTCCGTTAAGTAGGCTTTTAATGTTGTTGCCGATCTCTTGTTGCTTTTTTGTGTGTTGCGAGAAGATATAGATCTTTCCTAATTCTCTTGATTTCATCATCGTTTCTTGAAGCAAACCTCGCCGCCATGTTTGTTTATGTCGTCTGCCGTCGGTGAGACGTCACGAAAACATGGCGTCATGACGTCACGATAGTGAGGCTCCACAGAGGGGTAATACGGATAATATAACCCCTGCAGGTAGCATAATATGGGTTTGTATGAGGTTCGCACCAGCCAATGAAATTGCTACATTTTTGTCAGAGGCGGGATAAAACATGAACTTAAAGTCAGCTTGAAGATCATTCCGACATACGAGGGGGTAAAGCTAGGACCAAAATCACAAAACCGCATGCTATTCTTCATCATTTTGATGTATTATGTAACACTCAAGCTGCAAATAATAAAAATGATTGGTAAAAACTAGCGCATAGTTGATAAGTAGGTCACAGTGACCTTGTTATGAACCCATTTAATTTTGTCAACGAAACTCTCTATTTTGTGCATAATTACACATAAGCACCATACATTAATATCTCAAATCTCACGAAACGGGTGGAGGTGGGGGATGTGGGTGTTACTTCATACCTTTTTAAACATTTTTATCCATAATTGCTTATTTATTGACACAAAAGTCAGGCACTGCTATTTTCATTTGGACATGCATCAGACCACAACAATTTTATCTGAATACTTACTTTTTGATATTCAACAAGTACGTGTACCTCGCTATTTTACTGTAATAAGAATCTGGATTACCTGCCAGTGCTTCCACCAAGTTCAGAATAGTCTACATTACAGTAATACATTATTGAAATACATATATGCACAACACTCCCTGACACACACATAACATTTTTGGTAAAGACCCTTATATCTGTTAGCAGAATGTATATAGTAGTTCAGCTATATAAGTGTCACACTATAAGTAAACAATCTAGATATATGGACATTCTACTTACTGGACTATGAAGCAAATACATTATTCCTATGTACATATTCTGGATATAAGGACCTCATCCTTAATACGTTAGGTGTGTGTATTATTACACTGTTATAGTTTTGAACTTGATCAAATGGTTAAGATACTTAAAAATACCATTGGTACATGTCAGATTATTGTAAAAATGTGTTGTCAACTGCTAACCTACCTACATATTCTTTTTATATATATACTCCATTTATATATGCATGTCATTTTGACCGCCATGTACGTTCACATATTTATATATATACTCCATTTATATATGCATGTCATTTTGACCGCCATTGTACGTTCACATATTTATATTGATGTGCTCGTTTACACAAGAGTCGCCAAGGGTATATGTGTTTAACCTGGATGTTCCATATCATCTTTCTTTTTGCTATTTGAATCAGGCCTCAGCTATTCGGAACACTAGTCCTTTCGGTCACAAACGCGAATATCTAGTTGTGAATTAGCCCGAGTTCCCTCTGGCCCTAACACCAGACATAGACATTTTGACAGATATAATTATGTCTGGTGTGGGTTAATGGCGGTTTTGTCCGATATTTTTCCTTTGTCACTAAAATAGATAAGCTAAATCATAAAGTGTTTGCTTTTCATGCAGATGTTTGTTGCTTAATTAAAGAATGGGCTGACTTATTCTTTCCTCAATTTTAGGATATAAAGTGTACCTTCGCGTCCTACCTAACAAAACATGGAGGATATAAAAGATCAACTTCGAGACGGCTTCCAACAGTTGGAGGAAACGCTCGGACCCATGCAGAAATATGTCACACCAACATTCGCTCTGGTTGGACTCGGGGCTGGTCTGTTAGTCTATTGGCTGATAAAGCGGAGCAAGTACAACCTTCCACCAGGACCTACACCCATACCTCTCGTCGGCAACTACAGCCGTAAGAATCACGTCAGACGTGTCAGAATCAGATATAATGAATCCTGTACACTTTCCTTATATACAAAATGTAAAAAAATCTATGCAAAAACAACATACTTTAATATTCAATTTTCTGTAACAAGGCATTTCAAATATCACATGAAAAGATTTAAGAGGGGGTGCATAATTGATTACAGTCTATTTCTTTATCTTTTCTTACTCAATCATATGTATTGATGCACATTAATACATCAATTACATATATAGTATATCTTGATTAAGGGATCGTGATAAAATGTCACCCATATGTTTCGAAATATAGTCTGTTTATCTTTTTTCTAAAGTGATAAATATAATACATACGTAGTTTCTGTCTTAATGGCAATACAATTATACTTTGCCAGTTCTCATTATAAGGACGTGACATTTCATGAATTTTACAGAAATTTTCATGGCGGGTGTCGCAGAAACAAACGAAGCTTGACATTCCGGAACACCTGGTCGTGTTCTCTTTGTACTCTTTCCAGGTTCTTCTTGCAAAAGTTTCCTTTGTTTTTTTGCTATTTTGCATTAGTTTTCTTGATTTAGATTTCGAATTACAGTTTAAAAGACTCTTATTTATTCTCTTCTTTTATTTATATATTCGTTTGGTGAACAATATGGAGGAAGCGTGCTATTCAACACATACTTAAGCCAAGATATTTTAAGTTTAAACTGATGCATAACACACAGTTGTCTTTACTCCACCGGTTTTTCCTCTGCTGTCACGTTTCAAACATCAGCCATCCCATCCTTAAGAAGCATTTCCCAACCAACTCAATTCTATAACTTAGTTATTGTTCTGTAATTATAAGTACCTTTTACCTATTAAATGCTAGTAAATATAGTTAATATCCAATTCATCATCAATACACTATGACTTATGAACATGCATTATTCTACACGTTGCTGGTCATTTATATTGTAGTGATGGGGGACAAAGACTTTCACGGGAGCTGCGTGAAACTGTCACAGAAGTATGGTCCTGTCATCACCATATACTTGGGTAAGTAAAATTCACACCCAATACATAGTCTCCATACGTACCTCTCAGTCCAATTGTGCAAAAGACCCGGTTTCCTTAACAAAATCTTAACGAACATATTTCCTCTTGGATATTAAAAAATCATATATAGTCAATAAAATTCAGAACTATACCTCTGTATGACGAAATAAAAAGATTACCTTTTTGAACAAACACAAATCAGGTTCAGAATGTTCTTTCAAATGATGGCATTTTAAAAATTCGTGTTCACGACTACTAAAGGCCAGTCTTTGAATATTAACAATTATCGTAATTTGGAAATAATATTTCGACGAACAAACGGAAAGCAATTCATTCGTTATATTTTGTTTAACATTATGTTCATATATGTAAACTATAAGGACATTTGTCTGTAGTGTCTGAAGACGCAGGGGTATATGATTTGTCAGTTGAAAGAGTGTTTCACATACAGCGGGTCAAGTACGTCACATCGTTTTAAATGAATACCTGAATTATGTTTCCCGTGCACAGGTAAATCAACTATTTCATTACTGGTAGATATACCATTTATAATATTGACCATTATATTTTTCATTACATTCATCAAATATCTACCTATGCAGTAACTTATCTGTACATATACTGGTTTCATGAGTTACGTATTTCATATTGGATGTATAACACGATTTATTTGTGCAATGCAATTAAAAAATCATTTTGAGATTCATACATCTTGAAATGGTTCATGACTTTAAAATCATTTTTCCATGATCAAGTCTTTTTGGAGTCACTAAAATAATATTTTCTTAAAGTCTAAAATTCAAGAAGTTTTTTTCCCATTTCTTTTGTCTGTATTGTAGTCTCGCATTATAATATGGAAATCGTATGCGTTTGTTCCAATGGTTCAGATTTTGGTAAATAGGATTTAATATCTTATTAACAACTAAAATCATTTAAGACGTGTCTCCCTGAGTGAGTATCGTATGCGCTGGAAGCAGTATGTAAAAAAAACAAATACGAGTTAAATTATACAGCCAATATATACTCTTAATATTTAATAAAAATATTTAAGTAATATTCACATAAATTCACACGAAAAATATATATATTGACGCATTCGTTGAAAAACACGGTAGACACGTTATAAACATATTAACCCTGTATACGTTACGTAATAATTGATCAGACGTATTTCTTCGTTGACAGGAACGACCCCAGTTATCGTTGTAAATACAATCGAAGCTGCAACGGAAGTCTTGGTTAAAAGTAAGGCGGAATTTGCCGATCGTGTAGATTTTCCATCAGGTACAGTATATGACAGTCTTGTTGATTGGCTAATTTGAAAATAACCGAACTTATGCTTGGCTTACAACTTGTTTGCTTAGTTGTTTGTAACAACTTTGTTGGTTTTCTAACAGTATATTACCTCATTGGTAATTAGGTAAGCATTATATGACATTTCTACCAGATTCCTAATGAGTACAAAAATCATTTTGTTGTTTTAATTGTATAAAAGTACTGAAATTTATCATATTGTTTTCTTTAATGGTATATATCAGCCGGAATTGTTTATTGGTTTAACTTCAGTTATATAATCTTTGATTTGTGAAAAGCAATGTATACTTTAAACAGCATTTCATAATCTAAAACACTCAAATGAAGTTGTAGATATTCTCGCACTAACAAACAGCTAAAACTTTCCATGTTTTTGCATACTGATGTGTATTTATTGTCATCTCTTATGCACGATATTCTACTTCATGTAATCGTATTTGCTGAACGGGAGATTTCCTTCCTAAGGGAACATTTTTGAAATCTTAAGACCTCTGCACTGAGTTTAAACTCCTATCTTTTCCGCTCCTATTCACCGTTGCTTTTCAACAGATATTCCCGGGTACCTGTCTTTATCTAAACTATGCAGACGCGAGGACTTTGAACACCGAAGAAAATTAATACATACATGTATCTTGCACAGTGAAAAAAATTATCATATAGATTATTACTGTTGAATTATTAACTAGATTTGAGACGATACTTAACGTGTAAGATAATGTCTAAAGTCAGCTATATTACACAAAAGTTCGATCATTGTTCAAAAATATATTGATTATAATTGATAAAATTGATTTTGACATTGTGTAACATGTAAATTACATAGATAGCACAGCACTTAATCTATTAAATACTTAAAATGGAATGTGTATCTTTTAATGAAGTAAACAAATTTTCGGAAGGCTTAAAGGGCATTGGATTCGCGCACTACACCCCTGCATGGAAAATCCGTCGGAAGATCGCTGGTTCCGCTCTCAGGTGAGTAGAATAATTGTCTTTTAAAATGAGTATAGTTTGGTTCAGTGCTCATATATTTCTGAGAAAAAAATATCTGATATGTTATATAATGAAAACATTTTATTGTTTATTTCCCTTATCCTTTTGTTGACAAATTTGTCATTGCGTCTTAAAATTTATTTTTGTAAAGCGAAAAGTCCATCCTAAACAAATAAATAACCTGCACTGTGGTCAGTTTGGCATATTGAAATCAAGTCATAATTATACAATCTACTTTCAATAAGGCATGACCGAATTTATTTTGCTTTAGAGCAAAATGTTTATAAAACCAACTTAAATTAGTTCGGAACTGATGGCAGTCTCATTCAAGTGATTTATATTTACATTTGCATGGTATTGTCACTATAGATGCTTTTTGAAAGCTGTGTCGTTGATGGGACTTTAAATACCATGCACCACTAGACATATTTCTTAGCGTATTAATACAACACCAACGGGAACTACAATATCCAATGTAAATATACATGACGGCAGCTGAAATATCGCATGGCATTGTGAGACTTGACAATGTAATTGTAAATGTGGAAAAGAAAAATGAAAATATAAAAAAAAAGTAATTACATATACAACAAAACCAAGACCTAGGTCTGCAATATTGTACAAAATGCATATCGGTTGAAATAACCAATGCCGGCAATGGAAACAATTTAACACTCATGAAATTTATAAGAAATATCGTCTGCTACGCTGCATGATCAACATGGGTTCGTTACAAATGCACACGCACATATGCTATAGACCTACTGACACATTTGTAACGAACCCCTGTGCTCCGTCGCAAGATTACTCACTTCAAACACAGGTACTAGCCTCGTCTGTCAATACACCTATAATATAATCAAGGTTGCCAACTCCGTCCCCCTAGTAAAATGACCCAGTTCCAGAAAACATGCGATTTTGTCATAACCGTTCATAGCATGACGCCGGGAGCAGTCTAGAACGACAGGAAAATATTTTTTTCTCTAATTTGTTGTTTAATTTGCCATATATCATGCAGTATAATTTTTGGTAGATTTCATAAAACTTTCGAAAAATGGTCGCATTTCAGTTGGTCGGACACCGTGCTGTCCATGGGGTGACACGCTAAATCCCTAGTGGGTAGCGCTAAACATATTAATGTCGGTACAGTGTTTCTATGATAGGAAACAAACTTACTTCTATGATAGTTCATGGCGTAACATTATCATGTCGGACACCTGAGTCCAGTTTTCAAGCTGGTCAGGCTGACAATCGGAAATCTGAACAGAGCCTGCAATTTTCTCTAACTTTTGTGACCTCGGCGCTGATTGGTCGGTTACATTTAGAAGCCAATCAGCGTCGAGGTCACATCTTATCGTAAGATTTCCTCTATCGACATTGACTTTCAATATTGTGTTTGGGTAACGACACGGGCATTTTAACGTTTTGTTCTCTGTTTCATTGTCTGCCTTTTTTAGAACATACTTGAATGGAGGCAGGCTGGAGGAAGCTATTCACGGAACCCTGTCACAGATTATCGAGTTGTTTGAGAATTTGAAGGAAGAACCTTTTGTTCCCCACTCCTACATAGATATTGCTGCTTTCAACATTGCTCATGGACTTTGCTTCCACAAAGTGTAATTATTTTTATTACAGTCATAGTGTGTTGTCTTTGTATGAATTATTTTTATTGAGTGAATAATTCTTGGATGAAATTGTTGCATTCGAACAAGTATTATAACGATGTTGGGTTTGGTTGGGCTTTGGTTGGGAGTTGGTGATTAAAAGTATGTTAATCTATCATTGAGCGATTATATATGATATATACAGTTTTTCTGCTCATAGAGCAGTCATCGGTTTACTTTCTTTGTCTATGATACAGTAGCACGCTTACTTACGTTCTTTGTTCATATTGGTAGAGTGGTTACATGTACAGAAAGAACTTATGACAAGAGAAAACAAAGATTATGAATATCCAAGACAAGTAAAATATCTTTCGATAGATTACCTCTAGAGAATAGTTGCAGGATTCGTCTTTTAATAGCAGCAACTTGATTTTTCATATCTTGTGCAAATATTTGTGTGTTTGTCATAAGTATTCTTCAATGTACATGTACTTCTATATGATAAAAAATTTCCTGACGCATTTAAATATTTATATATGAATCAATAATACCATCGACATCTGCCTTTTGACGGTAAAGTCGTTGTTGCACTTCATACTCCTTAACAATTTGTTCGGTGTCTTTTTGTTTTGAATAGGTATAAGTTTGATGACCCTAGGTTCAAACGCTTGGTGGATTTAGACAACGAACTAATAACCAATTTTGGATCAGGTTTCTTAGAAGATCTGTTTCCAATTTTGTTGAAGATTTGGCCAAGTAGCCGATTCAACAAAGCAATGAAACTGGCGGAACAAGTTCTTCAATTTCTTGATGATGAACTACAGGAGCACATAACGTCTTTCGACGAAGGTTACGTTTTATTTTTTCACATACAAAACCAAGAATACATTATCATTTATTCAGAAAGACATTTTGTAAAAAATATGAATGTATCATTATAACTGATGTTATTTTATAACACAATATACAGGTAATATTAGAGACTTCGCTGACGCCTTAATTCTGGCAAGAAAGGAGGCAGAAAATGACGAAGATACGGAACTCCTAGACCAACTAACAGAGGTTAACCTGAGGCAGATTTTGAGTGACATTTTCGTTGGTACGTTATCACGAACAATAGATTGATATCATTTGAAAATAGGTTTTAGGACAGTTCATCATGACTTTAGAAATAAGTTTGAATCTTTTTAAAAGCATGCTGTCTAATAGAAAGATAATGACAATGTCATTCTTTCAAAAGCAAATGACATAATGAATAAACTAGAAATTAGAGTGAAAGAAAAATAATATGGCAGGGATCACCTTGATATATATTTTTAGGTCACCTGAGCTTTGCTCAAGTTACCTATTCCGATCACTTTCCGTCCGTCGTCGTGCGTCGTGCGTCGTTCGTCGTGCGTAAACTTTTTACACTTTCAACTTCTTCTCAAGAACCAGTGGATGGAATTTTTTCAAACTTTGTCAGAATCATCCTTGGTAGATGAAGCTACATATTTGTAAAATTGGGATTCCTACCCCAACCCCTGGGGCCAGGATGGGGCCCCAAAGGGAAAATTAACCAATATTTCAAAAATCTTCTTCTCCAGACTCAGAGGTACTACAGTCATTTTCT
>JAUMHH010008014.1:0-25732 GCA_032359455.1 Chlamys rubida
TTACACCAACCACGATTGTTATCGCACAACGTTCGTCCATCGTCCGCACAAATGTGCGCAAGCAATGATCGCCCAATTTTTTATCGTTCGCACTTCGTGCACACATCGTTCACACACCGTGCACACGTCGTGCGCACACCGCACATCGTGTAACGTTGTGCGATCCCACAACTGTATTAAGCAATATTATTATCTACACTTGAAATAGTAAACGGCGTTACCGTTACCATGGGACGCCATATTGTTAATTTATAAAGCATGGTGACATTACAGGTATATGGCCGATGCAATTAAGTGATAACATTTATTTGTCTGTAATGACTTCATCAAATCCAGTTCCCGTATTTTTTTCTCTGTGACACATGACCTTCTTCTGTTTCTCGATAAAATCTCACAATGTGACAGAACTGAACAAATCTTATTAAGTTACAGCAAATAAAAACGTCGTTCCATTTTACCTGACATAACAAAGCGTATTGCTCAACATTAAATATGGACATACTTGAACATATAAAATGCAATTACTTCACACGCCCTACTAAGGATAAAAAATGTAACTAATCGTTTTAAAATGCAAAATGAGAAATAACTTATTTAAATATAACCATCTAGAATTTACGAAGTCATAATAAAAGTCAAAGATATAACCGTGCCAATGCAGCACAGCAACGTCAATTTAAAAGTCCAGATTTAATAGTGTTAATCCGGCAGACCTGACGCCCATTGCTGTCCCGCAGCTAACGAGAAAGACGTTACATTTTGTGTGTGCATTGCTGTGATTAGTTGTGGTAGTAAACACTTTATTTTTAATAAGACAAATAATTTGCTTACGTCAAAGTCAAAGTACGAGTATCGATTCTGGATCGCTATGGTCTGTCTCACTCTGATACACCGACAGTCGACCTGACCTCATTACGTCACTGCCTGTTGAGAATACGTCAAATAAATTCAGACAGGTATGGACTGTCAAGCGTCATATTTTGAGGAGTCTGCGCATATCATCGAGATGGTCTGACTTGTATCTCATGCAGAGCAAACGTATCAGAAGCACTGATTACCGGAATAAGTAGGAACACTCCAATGTCTGGACCGGGTAACTCGTGACATCAAACGGAGACAGAAATAGACACTAGATGTCGTTCATCAACGGTGTGCTAACTGAATTGTCTGACCTATTATAGTTACGTGACCAAGCGTGCGTCACAGAAAGTGATCAGATAGATTACGTCAGAGGGGATGAACTCTCTGCTCATACAAGAATAAACTTTCTATCCATGATACATTTCTTTATTATCCTGATTCGTCACGACTTAATTTCTAGTAAGAATTGATACATGTAGCTATGGATAGTATAGGATAACTGAGAATTGGGGAAGCCACCTCTGAGGAACAGTGTATATATTGGAAAATCATGAGTGAAACGCCATTCTTCTGCAAAACACTAGAAATGAAAGGAGGACTTTCTACACTTTCCATAATGATATCTCATTGGTTAAAGGTCTCTTGTTGTGATTCCATTCCCAGCAAATCAAATACTGGTGATGAGCGTAAATCGTTGTCCCAGGTTATGGACACATGGTAACGTATAACAATGCAAGTACAGCCAAACCTATATTAAGAAGCCGCTCATTGTTATTTTACATATGTTTGTCGCAATAATAGCTCTCAAGAGCTAATGTTCCTTGTTACCCTGTATGCGACGTTAAATAAAGTTTCTTGTATCTTGTATCTTGTATGGGAAATTCAAAAGGTGGTCCTTTTAATGCATGCAGTCTCTTAGTAAAGGTTCAACACAATGAAAATCACTTCAATGGTAAACACTGAACGTTTGCCTGTTAACAGAGGTAGTCTCTTAATGGAGATGGTCGCATAATCAGCAGATTTGACTGTACACTGAAATATCGATAACAGGCTATAAACGAGTATAAGCACTGAATGTATAATTATTAAGGAAATGTCCGTTAATCAATTAACTGATATACTGTATACCGGGAAACTTACACCCCGTTAAACTTTCGCCCTTCACCGACAGAGTCCTTATTTACCCAGTGTTAAATTCACCCTACACCGCCAACAGTGGAACACACTGGACCCCAATCGCATCACATACGGTACCTGAGTAGACGAAATAGTGACAAAACATGTGCCGTCGTATACGTAATTTCTTTTTAAACTTTCGCCGTCATGTTAAATTCGCCCTCAGATCGGAAGGCGAAAGAGGCGAAAGTTAAACTGCGGCGAAAGTTCCCAGTATACAGTATATAGCGGTACACATTGTTAAACGTACATGTGATAGTAGAAATATAAATAAAACAAAACACCCAAGACTAAATCTCGCTAGCACTCTCGCCCGTCTTCGCGCTATTCGGGCGATTTCTGAAATGCCCCCTTTCCGAAGATGGGCGATAGTACTAGTGAGATTATGTCTTGGGTGTTTTGTTTTACAAATATTTACATATATATATATATATATATTGGGAAAGATGATGGCCGTACTTGCTGACTAGTTTCCACATATGAGTTAACTCTAATACGCTTTAAGTCTCATACACGTTGTCAGACACACTGCTGGTAGAAAGAAATTCACCCATTGATTTGACATATCTGCACCGACGTCGGTTCTACTCTTACCTTATCTGTAACCGATAGTCCATTGATCAAGAGCCTCCTTCACCCTGACTGGAATCTCAGCATCATCCACAGGATTGGTAATATTGAACACACTTAGACTCCACCTTCGTGTATAACACTGTTAGGTTGAATTCCTTTCATAACCCAATAACTACATTCTGGGTGCAGTTCTCTTAAAGAAGAACCGTGTCTGATGAAATCAACACAATCTTTATATTACAATTAACGTTTTAAGAAAGCTGGGTAGCTGGTGTATTAGGGAACAACCTTAGGCATGTAATTGCTATGTAGTAGTATGTATACATATTTATAAAATATCCCCGGCCCTTTAAGCCTCTGATATAAAAGAAGGCCGCCATCAATGGTACCATTGTACGTATTGTAATGCTAGATGTAATTATGGCGGTGAAAGCCAACTTTGGGGCCAATTAACTAGCGCCGCGGTTATGACACACAGTTCTTATAATTGGGTTGTAAGGAGGTATGGAGTGTACCAAGAGTCTTCTTTACACAACACGTACAATAACTGTTTAGAATTGTAAAATCTGTTTTATGTTCCAACGGATGTACTTAACTGACCACGCCGAATGAAAAGCAGAAGAAATATTGTTATGGATTTTAAATGCCATTCAGTAAATTAAATATATAAAATTGACAAAAAGAATGGAGTGAGGCATTATTAAATGTCGATAATTAACCGTACGAACAAAAATACAGTCATGCTGTTAAATAATAGACGATTTCTTCCCAGGAAAATAAATTTGTACAATTCCGTTTGAAATCGGTTATTTGATATTTCTATTTTAATATTTGTCTTTTTTAGACATATTTAATAGACATAAACTTGATCTAATCGTTTATATAAAAAAGGCTCCACTGCGAGTCATCTAACAGGAACGAGTTTCTATGTTGTTTATTTTTTTGTTTAATTATTTCTCTATTTACTTACTTCATTATTTATTAAGTTATTCATAATTTACTACATGTATGAGCTACAAGACTTCAATAAACGTCCCAAACAAGGATCATAGCTTGTGGAACTTCTTTCTACTTCAATTTTATACCGTTGTCGAGACATCAACATCACGATTCAACGGCGTAGGAATTTGTTCAAGACGACAAGTTTGCTAATAAAATGTATGCAAAAGTCTTCATTAGCTTCGTTTACAGCTCCATACCCTAATCATGTAATAATTTACTGTTTTGTTAAGTCGAATTTATTCAGTTCGGTGTATTCGTAAAGCATCCATTATGGTACTATATTGCGGATGAATGTGTGTAATGGAGGAGTGAAAAGTCAAACGGCGCCAATCTTTAAACCTAAACGTTCCATACATCAGGATTTCAACCAATCAACGGACATAATGTGTCATGTGACAGTGGTTGGCCTGAAAGTTGATAAACAGGAGCAGATATAGTATGGCACTAGGTATCCTTGTAAAAATCCTCAACGTGTTACCGTAGTCAACATACCATACGTTTCTGTGGTCAGCTGACAGCAGATGAGTGAGTGTTCGTTTTAGGATTTTGTATTTGTATATTTCATATGAAAACCATGTTGACAGAAAATGTTCCTCCGGATTAAAGGAAACGTGGATAAAGAAGTATCAAGCGTCTGTAGATTCTATAATGCGTGTTTGAACTATCTGTTTCACTTAGTATGGTTCGTCAAGAATCCTCGGTTCGACTACATTAATTCTACCAAACTAACTTTGGTTTTTTCTTGACTCCATTGTTCGACCATGCACTCTGTGGCACTCTTCATTTGGTTTTTGTTTGTTCATCAGTTCGTTTTAATATGATTCCCTTGAAATATTATAAATAAAACATGCATTTCCACAAGCCTCACCTTAGTTTTTTAAACAAACAATTCGTTTACGCTGTTAGAAATGTTGTCTGTCTAACTAACTTATACTAGTATAAACCGCTCGTCTTTATTTCATCAGTTGGATCTAAAGAACTTTCCTTTCAATGTAATTGATATCTGATTTTTGTGTGTTCCCGGGAATACTCAGCAAATTGGGTTAAATTAAGTATAACATATTATGGAAGATATTTCGGGCAATTATCAAAAACAGGAAGAAAAACAAATTATATACGACCGGCTTTAACCCCTTAATCACAACACAGAGTTCCTTACGCCGTGTTTATCGCAATGGTGAGCCTTGTCGAGACTAATTGTACACTAATTTGCCCATTGTAGTATATTGAAGTATCTGTAAAATACCTCTAGCATGTTCCGGAATCCTGTAATTAATCATAGATAAATGTGCTAAATTCAATAATGGCTAATATCTTCATCCATGACCGGAACCACGTTATATCAAGCTTCGTTGGCAAATAGATTCAAGTTAAACTGACATTTTGATACTTTTAATTGTTAAAAAAGCAAAAATTATTATTGTAATAGCGATAGTTAATTGTTTTCATCCGAAACTGATACTGTTTATTTTGGTTTTTAATAATTTAGAATATTTCTAAATTGATTTTGCAGGTTTTATAAGCTAACATAGCTTAGTACTACTGCAGTCAGATTCCGAGATTGCCCTGGGGTCATTTAAAGTGGTAACGAGGGTCGTGACCGAACCCAGCTGCACCGGATACGGAACTGAAAATGAGGCTTGGGGAAATAGGTTCTGTCAGATTCACGTGTTATAAACATACATACATAGCTCACTTAGGTTAGGTAAAAGGTCTTGTAACATTCTTCAATAGGAAAGAAACATGGACACTTGGTTGACATGTATAGTGTTGAGGAAAAGTGTTAGTATTGTGAAAAGTTGGTCAGCAATTATATATGTGTACTTTCGACCTTACTGATCTGACGTTTCAAAGTGTGTAGTCTCTACCGTTAAGTACTAACCTTGACCGCTATAAAGAATCTATATCGTTATCGTTAAGTACCTTGACCGTACTAAGTGTGTAGAGTCTCTACCGTTAAGTACTAACCTTGACCGTACTAATGTCATATGCGCGAAATTGTTACCATGAGCTCGAGGAACTGTGATTTGTGTATAAAATATTTCAAGTGAAAGTATAATCATAATTTGTTTTAATTTTTTTGTTTTTTATTAATTCCAGACAATAATATACATGAGGAACCGTCTGAGGATGAATTGCATCAGCTACGTTCCTTTAAGTATAGTATAACATAATAATATTATTCCGTATTTATTGAAAGTTGATTCATACATGTCTTAATTAGAAATTGGGATTTCATTGCGATTTTTAGATTATAAGAGTTATAAAATAGACTGATTTGATTTTGGTTGAATTCTCATAAACTCCCTACATCAGTTGCTTACCTCCATCATTGTTTACAAAACGATTACCATAAACTGTTTACTATTATGCTGTATGTGATTACTTCGATTTTACGATCTTGAACTTACACTTTCTCGATAGTTACATTCCTACTTCTCCAACCTTCGGGGTTGACATGTACCAATTTATTCCAAATTCACGGATTTGCTCAGAATATCACACTTTCCGTGATAGAAGTCGAATGTAGATCAAACAAACTAACAATACTGAATTTCAGGAGTTGCAAGTTCATTACAAAGGGTGCAATGTGTTTGGTCATCATCATGATCTAATTGGATAGTGTTTTGTTTTCTTAAGCTATATGGAGGTAGGATTTTGATATGTTGATTAATATACCTTGTTTTATTATGTCTCTTCCGTGATTCTTACTTTGAAGTCAGGACATGGATCTCACCTAGATTTACCGTAGTTTTATCGATTTTGAGTTTTGAGTTCGAATTGCAGTTTGTTCACACTTCTGTATGTGTCTTGTTGTGTTTAGTGTTTTGAAATTTGCACTTACGATTCTCAAAGAGTTATGCCATCATGAGGTGACATTTTTGAATGATTTATTATAAGTAATATATCAGTTTATGGAATTCTGAGTTCGTAAGTCAGTTACGATGCTGTTGTACTTTGTAAATTCAATCAATGGATATGTAAGCGATGCGTGTTTGGAGTGTGCATTAAACTTCTGGGGAATCCGGGTATTAGGTAAAAGGCTGCTACCTGTTCGTTTTATATGATGGCAGACGCCCGCTTCATCAGATTGTTAACAATCTAAATTATGGCACAAAGTCAAAGACCGCTTTAAAGGATGCTTATTCAGCAAACGGAGAAAGTATATCAACACACTACTCGGTATTGCATTGTGCCGAACATTTCCTACTCAATTCTTAGGAACTGCATTTGTTTATATGCAAAATTGTGCAATTCAATTTGTCGGGAAAGTAAGTACTATCATTTCAATTCCTTTAAGAGTTCCTCACAATAAATGGAATACGTGATAAATGGCTTTAAACCATACCCAGTTTCGTCTTGCCCTTTCGGTGCCTGCCAGTAAATTGACAACGGTTTTTCTTAGATAAATGACGTATCGTGCAACTCTCTGATGCTTATGTATTCATGAGGAATTCTATGCTGATAAATTCAATATTTCAAAACATTGGAACTTGGCATTTTTTATTGTCATGTGGTATTAAGAAGTCTAACTGCTTGTATATGGCCTGGAATTCAGTCGATTTGAACAAAACGGTGCCAACCTTTTTTAAGCTCGAAGTGATATTTTGTTGATATTAAACCGATTTTTTTAAGCATTGAAAAAATATCATTTTTCACTTTCTCACCGACTCGTAAAGATATTATTTATCTCTTTCTCATAAATTAATAAAAGAAGTACAGATCCCTTTTAAATCAACTCGTGACAATAGTATTATCAACCTCTTTCTCATAAACTCATTAAACATATCACATTTACCTTTCTCATAAACTAGTAGCAAGTATCATCTACCCATTTCTCATAAACTAATTACAAAAAACACGTATTGTTTTTCATTAACTCGTAACAAATAACAAAGTCCCTTTATTAAAATTTGTAACAACTATGCTTTTTTATTTATAAATATTTTATCTCAGTTATGCTTGTTAATTATAATGAATGTTCAAATACCGACCACAGTTATCCGTCATACCAGTTTGTTATGTCTATTTATCAATAAGACATCTCTCTACATGTCACCCCTGCAGATTGGGGATCGGTGAAAGAATACACCTGTTGTTACCCACTGCATTTATCGCAAGAGGCGACTAATGTGTGAATCCCCTGCAGAATTAGATATTTGCATTTGTGTCCTCTAATTGGGGACAACAAAGCGACCAAAATCTAGCTGCTGCATCCATTGCAATATTTGGAAATTTTATATTTCTCTCTACTTCTGACGTAATTTTATTTCCTAGCGACTTGCTTGGCAATACCTCACTTTTTGTCTTTAATGTTGAGCGTTCGCCCAGGTAAAGAAGGCAATGTGTTCTGTCCCCAGGCCGGGATATACCAAAGTCCTTAACATTAGCATTACGGCTTATGGCAACAGCTGGTTCACACATTGTCGGTATATTGTGACCGGGCGGAATGCTGTGCTGGGTGCCTTCGGCATGGTATTTCAGTGAGATAACACTATAAATTCGGCATCAGACCCGCGCTATCACAAGGAAGCTATTACACCAACAGAACCTATATCCGGCACACATACACACGTGCACGCATACACAACACACATGAAGGCACGTCTTTAAATTACCTTAGCTGTTAATAGGACGTTGAACAAAATAAAACCAACTAAACCAACTCTCTCAATCTGCAGCATTCTGATATAACCCTGCCATTATAATGCAGCAAAATGTGTAATCCTTTAACAGTCTTGCCAACAAAAGTTCATTTCATAGCATTCGAACATTTAAAGATGTTACTTTTATTTTCTTTCTGTATACATTCACCGGGGTGTTCTGAATTGGTCACTTAAACGTGACGGTGTGTACACTGTTAGTTGTATACTGAAAGTGTATTCGTGCTGAGAAGAAAGAAGGAATAAACAAAAACAAATACTCAGCAACAGCACGTATGATTCGTGTGATACCGAACTCCACGAGACACGAGACATCTACACACAGCTACCATAGCTGGCACTCTTTGATACGAAGCGTGATACGAAGCGTGTCAACATTAGATATTGACCGATGATAGGAAATACCGAAACAAGCATTGAAATAAACAAAAACGTTAGAATCCTAAATAAATTGTAGTTTAATTCCGACAGGTGTCGACTGAAATTGCTTCGGTGGGAATGTTTGCTGTGATGATGCTGGCGATAAAACAAGTTGATATCTGACTGCTCACCACTGCCGGCAGCAAGTGTTGTGTCTTTATTGTTCCACTGGCGGTACTTCTGAAGCTTTATACAGACAAGTCAGCACGGAGGTAAAATAAAACAGGCTAAAACAGTTTTCTCCTGTGAAGCGAACTGTGGCTGTACAGGTGGTTTGGAACATCACTGGATGAAATTCCATCAGTCTTGTTCCCATTCTCTAAATTTGAACCTTCATGTATTTATTTTGTCATCTAAGCATTAGTAATATGAAGTACATGTTATTAGGCATTTATTTAAACCTTTATTCAAATTAGTAACGCGATTCAGGAAGACAATAAAGACGTTCATTACGGACACTTCGGTGTAAAAAAGGATAAAAAACCTATGAAATGTATAAAAAATATATAGAAAAAGGGAGGAGTTGCATATAAAACCATATATCACGTTACATATGTAATACTTTGATAGTGGTCTGCGATCACTAGCCCTCTACCACTAGGTAGCGGGTGGGAGGCTGCAATGGCCGGGTGGTTAAGGCGTCGGACCGTCAACGATCACCAGCCACTTGGTCGCATGTTCAAGACCTACGTGGGGCTGCAAATCGATGGTTTTTATGCGGGTACTCTGGCTTTCCTCCACCACCAAAACCTGGCACGTCCTCAAACGACCATGACTGTTAATACATTGGACGACGTCAAGAACATACAAACCAAACCAATGTACGTTGATTGTCCACTAGCAAAAACAACAAACTTGTGAGGGGAAATGATCAAATTGCTGATGGTGAGTATATGTTCACCATCACAAACTCTCCCTCAAGAGAAAGTATGCCTGCTCTCTACAAATTTACATATTGTTAAAATCTTTGACTGTTAAACTTTTCATACACTGTATAAATGTATAAATTTTAATGAACACTTTCGTCTATTTAAGATTGTTGTACTAGATTGCTGTTGTACACACATGTGAATGTTTTATTGCGTATGTCTGTGAAAATTCTCCTGTTCCAGTATAAATGATATTGATATTGATGTCAATATCAATTTTAAGGAAGAAACACTCGAACCTTTGTATTATTTAGGCATTTTCTATATAAAAACTGATAGTATTCTATAAAAATTATACATTTGATGTATATATAGTAAAAAGAGCATGTCCACTAAGAGCATGTAGATACGACCGTTGTCGGTGCGTAAAATGTTTCGATGTTAATAATTTTTTTCACAATTGATTTGTGTGTTGCGTTACTTCGCGAATTGTACACACCGTAGGTATGGACCTCATGATTGTTACTATCGAGAAAGGGAAGGTTCACGAGCGAGAAGTCGATATAGTCACGCTTATCGTACATTTGTAAGTTTGGCCCCCTCCACAAAAAATCATTCCACGCATATGTACAGTCAACTCTGATCTATCATCCTCTCTATTGTAAATGTATGTATTCGAGATTAAAACAAACAGGCATAGCTTACGAAATAAAGTACATGTAAAAATAAGATTATCTACATTATGATAAAACCATACTCTAACCACAAAATGTCTGCCAAATGCGTCAGTGAAGACGTAGACACGCCAACGTCAGCTGTTGTCTGTCTTATAACACAATTCTACTTGTACACGTTTTAGACAAATCACCGAGTACGTCATCATTCCAGCAAGATTCATTCTGACATCAGTGATTGACGCGTAGAAATTGATCGCTACCAGGTGTTAGTATTGTTTGTTTATACAAATAATTACTGAAAATAATTGGACTTTTATGTCTTTAATGATAGATGTACAAAGTAGTAAATTTTACTTCCCTAAAAAACAGATAAGGCATCATTGGTCTCTATCCAAGACATCTGCGCTTGTCAGTGTCTTTACGGTTAGAATGTATGAAGTAATGCAGACTGAATCTTATATCTTCTGTCCAACACTGTTAGGCTGTTCTGGAACCATGGTAAATACATCACATGCATTTGTTTCATTCTGATAGCGTTACGTAGCCATGACGATGTGTCTGTTACGACATATATTGCATGTAACAAATTGTGCAGAAAATTCGACGTTGACCTGGTAAAATATCCTCGCAAAGTCGAGAATTTAGACTATTTGTTTGAAAAACTATACTTCGTTGTTTGTTTTTTACCATGAAAACAATCATTTTCAGTAGTTCATACTTGTATAAAGATATTGCTTATTTTGGTCTTGCATTATTTTGTTACCAAAAACTTAAATTTAGAAAAGAGTAAATGTATAACAAGATATCAGCTTTTTATGTAACGGAGTTAATGATAACAGCATATTTTAACTTGACGGTTTGCTTTGCCGTAAACACTTTTTCATTGTGCTACATCTCTTAGAATTTAACGGGAGGAAACATTGAAATTCCTAATATGACCAGGAAGCGTTTACGTTCCTGAAAACCAGAAATTTCTAATATTTCGTGACGGATCAGGTTTTAGATTTCAGTCCGCATCACACGTTACGTTATTTTCAAGAGAACTAATTCAGTTTGACAGTAAACATTTTATTACTTAACTGCATTCGTGTTTCTTATTATTGTACGCCGCCTAGACTAAACTGTTTGATATGACTTCAATCTATCAAGCCGCCCTTCTTTATATATTCATTATTGCAAAATAATGTTATTAGGCTTAAACTTTATGACACGGAGACATCATATATCATATGACAAAGGTTCTTTGAAAAAGGTTATTAAAAGGAATCATTCGTTTCCTGTTAGTAAATCTAATCAATCATTGTGTTTAACGTCACGTCACGTGACATGGAGGTATAACGTCGGCATGAACTGCACATTTTATGATGTTATGCTACCGTTTGAAGTCCGTTTAATATTTAAAAGTCTATGGCATCGGTAACACGTATGTTTGACGAAATATAGGTGACGAGAGACATGTTTTACAATCCGTCTGGGAAACGTCCAGACATTGTTATAATCCGACGTCTAGCTAATGAGAGATAGTCCCGATATAGTACTGTAACAGTTCCGTGCTGTTTCCAATGACGTAAACACTCTTTTGGCAGTATTTCTAGGAAACAAAAGCTATTGTACTGGGCTTGAGAAACATAGTTTATTTCAATTATGTTTTCCATTTATCATGAGCACGGTTGTACAAAGTACATTCCGTGCTGATTGCGCACACAATGCGTTCTAGAACCAAATTAACGATCAGTACTCAATTACTTGCAAACGAGTACAATATTTCAACCTGATAAAAATCTAGATAAAATTAGATTACTTTGGTAAAAACTAATATTTCAACAAAACAGTGGCAACTGCCGGAAGTTATAACAGTGGCGTCGTCCGGAAATTGTAACAGTGGCGTCACCGGAAGTTATAACAGTGGCGTCGTCCGGAAATTGTAACAGTGGCGTCACCGGAAGTTACTTATGTGACTTCTCGCGCTGATTTCTTGCAATGAACTAGAAAAAAGATAAACAACACTCTTTCAACATCGGTCTCCTGTAAAAAAGAAACATTTATCCATTATCCCAATCTGTTAATTGTCCTAATTAGTTAATTCTTTGCTGTAGTGAATGGAATCTGCACCTACCGAAACTTGTGCTTCTGCACAAATTAAAAAGTGTTGCAACATCAATTCACCAAGCAAAATTTCAGTGCTAAAGGAGAAATCATAAGTAAAAGTACCACACGCGTCGGGTGAAACTGTGGTTCCCTCTTTTAGAGAATTATGATATATATTTCCCTTTGTTTATTGTCATAGCTATTGAACTTTATATCGACTTTGCGTCATTGTGTGTTGGCGCTGTGGTATATTTGCTCTCTTTTTCTTAAAAGCATACAGCCCAAGCCCTGTTGGATATAGATATTAAATTTAAGTAAAGTGCTTAAAGCATATTCCATCAATGAACATTGAGGTTATTTTTCATTTTTATCTAAAGGAAGAAAAGATCGAAAACCCGGATATAAATTCCGTATTAAATCGTATATCATCCATTTCATTATGTAATAAATATAAATATTATCATTTATTTTATCGACATACCCATTCAGATTATTGCAAAATATCTGCATATCCTTTTAACAATCACTCCCATACACCTAACACATGATAGTGAATATGAGGACCCACTTTTCCCTGTCGTTCGTTAAGGTGATATATGGCCGTCGAAATATATAATGAAAAATATAATCTCAGCGTAGAGCTATATCCACTCGATCTTTTTCAGTTCTATTCGTGATCATTCGGAATTACATTTTTAGCCTAGTTCATTTGTATGCAACCTCTTCATATGACTAAACATGTTTTATCTCAGGAGTGACCACCTTACCGGACAAATCTGTCCTCACAATCGGTGTTCTACGACATCTTCATTATTTGTGGACACATCGTTATGCATTACACTAGCCGTGTTCTCTCATTGTTTGAGTAAACCTTCATCATATGACTTCCGCTGTTGCGAGGACCCTTGATCAACTAATCAAATGAAGTGTAACAAATGAAATAAAGCGAACAAATTAAGGACATTTAAGGCAATCTAAAACGATCTTGAAATTCATTTAGCGTTGTTATTCATAGTAAAAATAGAAATGTTAAAAACTTCGCACAATTTCAATTTTACTGTGTAAATTAAATTTCGTTGACAAAAGCAAGCGGTGAATGCCGTTAACTTGCTATAATGGATCTGGAGCAATAAATTGAGAATATGATTAAGATTGATATTAGATTTTAAATGATGATGGTCTAACCGGGGACACAGCCTTTTAAACATTTTCCTTTAGCTTGATGGTTTCCTCATTATAACCCTAGACTCAGCCTTGAACAATTCAATCACTTTAATCTTGAGTGCTTTGGAAAGGCGTGCAACATCGACGGGGTCTTAATGCTGTTAATAAATTATAAATGAAGTTTATTAGTGTGGTATTCAAACAAAGTATGCAATTTGTGTATATCTTTTTTAGTTTTTTGTAGCCTTTTTGGGATTGTCGTGTTTATAAAATTTGGAGGAAAAAAGACCCCTTTGGTTGTAAAACTGAGATTGTTTAACCGAGATCTGAACAGCAAAGAGTTGGAACATACCCAAAATATATAACTTGTCACCTTGGTATTCTGACATCATACTTTTCTTTTAACACCTCTATATATGTCAAGTGTACAGCTCTAGCAATGATGGAGACCTATGTGAGATAGCTCCTTCCCACACAACGACCTCTAGCCATGAGAAATATATTTCTTTTAGAAACATTTAAACAGGAAGTGGATAAATAACGTCAATTGAGTAAAGTCGCTACACCGGTTTTCACTTTAAACACCAAATTTCTAAGTGCTGATTAAGATGTTTCGTTAAGAAACTAATCTGCCTCTCTTGCTTCGGATTCCAAATCTTCTCAAGAATCCTTATAAAACAGCAATGTATCGTTTGCTCTGTAATTTGTTCAATCAGGACATTACCCGAATTTGTGTTCTGTCAGAACATCTGATCTTTCAATTCTTTTCACCACCATGCATCATACCAATCCTGTTGGATTTCTTAAGGGAACGATCGATGACTCTTTCCATGTTTTTGTTTTTATGTGAGGGCGAATTTGTTAAATTGACAGCATTGGACGATGTGCTGTCCGCGTTTGCCAGTTTTAAGTAATCTAAATTCCTCAACACTACGTTCATATGACGGGTCGTAAAATGACGATCGGAGACTATATGCTGCGTAGATTGAAAGCACCATTGTAGGAAACCCTGCCTACATCAATCATGAATCGACATGTCAGGAAAAATCGGAAACTTTGAGCAGAATTTGTGAACTCGATAGATTGAATGGGCTTAACTTTCATGGGGAATCCATATTTATACCAAAGAAAGATGAATAATAAAAATGTATAAATAAAATGTATACATCTTAAGTATGATAAAAATTAAAGATACATATTTACACTTCAATTACTCGTAAAAGGTAACAAACCTGACAAGGGATACAAAACTCAATTTCCTGTTTGTGATAATTTATCAAAATCGCTTCGTCATAAAAGTTATAAACCTCGTTAGTGTTGGGGATGGGTCTACTTATACATTTCGGATCATGTATTACCTGTTGCAATTATTTTCAAGGAAAATGTTCTCTGCTCTATGTGTTTATAATTGCTGTTCTGACAAATGCTGTTTGTTATCAGGACGAGTAATACACACCATTAAAAATATATAATATTAATAAACCACTCGAAGACAGAGTTGCTAGCGGCTTCGCCCATTTTCTTTTTTTTTATTATTTATTTTCAATGTACCGATCACACGGACACTATTTCATTATTTACTAATCGAAGTTTCAATAAACATTCACGGACTGTATGCTTCATTTAAATTCATTAAAAAGATGATTTTTTGTTAAATGTATCAATTGATCTCTAGCTGAACCATAGGAAAGTAAACAGTATCAACTATTCACACAGTTCTTAATACCGACACTGAGAACATTAGACAACACATGTGTGACTGTACCTTTAAATTTGGAACTAAATTAAGGATTCGAAGGTAAATGTATGTAGTTTTAGAAGATATTATACAGAAGTACATAGAATAGAGGTCCCTGCAGGTAGGGCGTAAGACGTATACCTGCTGCCCCCATTGCACGATCGTAAGGGGCGACTGCATTTGGGCTCTTATCTTTTCTCTTCTTTCTAAACAACTTTCTTCTTCCTAACGCCTCCCTTGACAATGACTCACTTGGCTTTAAGTTGAGCGTTCGCCCTGTGAGGAAGGCTTTGGGTTCTGTCCCCTGGCCGAAACATACCAGAGTCTGTAAAAATGGTAGTGTCTACTCCTGCTTAACGCTCAGCAATTTAGGAGTGGGACGACTGGTTCGCCCGTTGTCAGTATAATGTGACCGGGTGGTGTGTCCTACTGAGTGTCTTTGGCAGTATGTTTCAGTGAGATAGCACTATAAAGTCGGCATCAGTTCCGCGCTAGTTTAGGAGACAAACATGATCATATCGCAGCCTCCCAAAACACACGCACGCAGTACACGCATGCATGTTGCACACAGGGGAGGCCGTCCTTAAACGACCATAGCTGTTGATAGGACGTTAAACAATTATAAACCAAACCAAACCTACACCACGTGTGTTGTGTACGCGCACATGCCTATATGTATGCCGGAGACAGGGTATGTTGGCGTACTTGCCTCCTTGTGAAAGCGCGGATCTGGTGCCGGCTTTATATTGGCACTCGTTGCTTTATTAAGGATCTTCATATTTTTGTTTTCTTCTAACTTCCTTTTATTTACCAGCGCCTTACTTGGCAGTACCTCACTTTTGGTTTTACTTTTGAACGTTCGCCAAGGTGAGGAATCCAATAGATTTTTACCCAGGCCGGGACATACCAAAGTCTTTAAAAATGGTTTGGTGTTATTTTCCTGCGTAACATTCAGCATTTAGGTTTTGGCAACAACTGGTTCACCTGTTGTCAGTATAAAGTAAGCATCAGATCCGCGCTATCACAAGGAGGCAAATACACCAATATACACCGTATCCGGCACGCATCCACGCATACATAACACACATAGAGGCACGTCCGCAAATGACCTTAGCTTTCGATAGGGCGTTTAACCCTATAAAATCAATCGTTGCCTTCTGTTGTGTTGATTGGCCGTTAAGCATGTACTAATTATAACACTGTCACAATTAAGTAGCAACTAATGTATTCTCATTGTTTATTTGCAGATATCGATTATTCATCCTTCTAAAAGTCGTCATGAATCCATTAGATACAAACAGTTTGTCCGAGTCACAGAGTGATGTGCTGGATGGTAAAACCATACTGATTTTAGGAGACGACCAGATAAATCGCAAATGGATTCGGAATACATTGAAGAATTACGGAATCAAGGTAACTTTATTTTCTATGATTCACTAGAGTACTATACATTACAATGCATTGAAAAACTAATTGATCATTTTGAAGAGTATTGTTCGAGTTATGAGTGGAATTGCTATATTTCTGATAATAACAAAGCTCCCTTTCTTTTGCAGGTCATCCTTGTTGAACACAAACCAATTACTGTTCCACCAGAAGATGTATACAAATACATCCAGTATGATTTTACTGATCACCGACAGGACGAAACCCACGCCGAGAGAATAATTGCGAAATTGGCAGCTGATAATTTCTCAATAGATGGGTGTTGTACATTCACAGATGCATGTGGGGTACTTGCTGCTTATTTATGTGAGAAGTTGGAACTAATTGGGGGTGCCGGCGTAACGGCAGCAAACATTGCTTGGAATAAAAGCTTAACACAAACTTACTTGCAAGAACAAACTGAGGGCGTTCCTCGTTTCCTGAACACGTACAAATTTACTGGCAGGACTACTTCGTTTGCATGCGAAAACACGTTGAGGTCCGCAATGAATACCATTGGATTTCCTGCTGTATCTAAACCAAACAATAGCGCAAATGCAAATGGCGTGATGTTGATTCGGAAAGAGGATGAGGGTCGACATCTGTACAATAAACTGGCTACTTTGCTTGAAGAACATGGAAAATCAATGATGTTGATGGAATATTTCGATGGCACTGAACACGACATCGAGGTTATTATTTATCAAGGGGAGATAATTGCCGCCATTGTTTCAGACAATGGTCCTACAAGACCAGGATGCTTTATTGAAACATCGATGTCCATGCCATCATGTCTACCTCCAACCAAAGTGACAGAGCTCAAAAAAGCAGCATCCGACTGTTGCAATGATATTGGCCTGCGTAACGGCGTTTTTAACGTCGAAATGAAGCTGACATCGACAGGCCCCAAGCTGCTCGAAATCAATGGACGCATGGGTGGAGATTATGTACGAAGTTGGATGCACACCTGTTACGGAGTCGATCTGCTCTGGTATGTGATAGCAATTGCGGCAGGGATCCGACCAAATGTTCCCAAAGAAAATACAACCGTCCATATGATGGGCATTACTTGTGCTTTACCCGTGCATCAGCATATTCTGAGTCACATCGATTTTGGTATCAAAGTTGCAGAACTCGTTCAATCCGGTGCAATTCAGTTTTTTGGCGAGACAAACTGCGGTAGTACAGAATATATACCCCAAAAGAGCGTTGCATTTTGTAATGTTGCAGTGGTGAAACACGACTTGCAAACGGCTAAATCGGCACTTCTTCACGTCTGCGACATACTAGGTATCCACAACGCACTTTTTGATGTACCGACTTATCTTTCAGAATTTGTTCCGCATCAATAAAGTCATTTGGCAGATGCTTTTTCTTAAAATATAACGATGTAACACAGGACATGTACCAGGTTGAATATTTATGAAAGTGTTAATATATGTTTAATTTAAAAAGATGGTATGATTGCAGATACAATAATAAACTTAAGCAAATCATAATTATCCTTCAGGCACGGAGCTTACATATATTTTTCATGTTAATGCTTAAAAGATACCAAGCAAAGCCAAGTCTCGATTACATTTTATTCATTATGTCAAAATAGCAAAGGCACAAAGTTATCAGCTTCATGATGAAAATTAATGATCAAATTGAAAGGTGTCAAATATTCAATATCATATCCACAGATATACATAATCATGCATAAGACGAAATGAGGAATTAAGTCTGGTAACAAAGGATTCATAAAGTTTCAACATGATGATATATGTTGGTAAGGAAAGCAGACGTAAGGAACCTGGCTATATAACTTATAGATTGTAGATTGTTTTTAGGGGTTATAGGGACCACGGAACCAAATCAAAAATAAATTTAATAGGAAGGTGAATGCCTCGGGGCCTGCTGGTTGGATATTTAGGGGGCAGAAGTTTCAAAAGTTTTATGTGTGGGTTGAGCAATATATATAGATGTAATATGTATAAAAAAAATATTAAAATTTTTCAAGTCAGCTTTTGTCTGGGTGGGTTTATTAGGTGTGTAATTTGTTGTAAATTTCGGTCAATTTTTGGTGCTGAATTCAGTACAAAATGGCAGCCCCCATATAAAAAAAGTTCAAATTGGCAGAATGTTTAAATGTTTTTTTTTGTGTGAGATGCTATTCTTCAAAATGAGGGCAGGTAAACCAGTGTGGATAACCCCATTTAACCAGGACAGCGATAAACATTAACACTACCGTCTATGGAAAATCATTTGGTTCTGCTGTACCTATAGTTTTCTTACCTTTTCTTTTCGATGGTGTCTCTGAGGAAGCCCGGCTTCATAAGACGTATAAAAGTACAAGAAATAATTAAATAACAGTAATTGAAAATAATTAAATGAAAAATTTAATGGGTCGAATATTGAAAATATTCAGGATTAATATCTTTATAAACAAACATTTGATATGCAAAGGAAACCACCCCCCTCGTTCTAAACAAACCAGAGACATTTTAATCCGTTTAATGTATAACAACTAGCTACAATATACATGGATTTTCCTATATCGTTCTATGATTGTTAAATCTTTACTTTTTATTATTTATTTTATTTTATATAATAGACTATTTACGTTATCTTTGCTATGGCATGCGTAAGTAAGAACATCGATGTTTCATTATATATACGTCGGGGTTTTCTGATTCGGTAGAGAGGGTCTACTTCGGTTGATCGATTGAAAGAGATAGAGGAAAAGCGCCAGTGCTTAGACCTTGTGCAGTCCGCATTGATGAAATGTTTGAATTTTCATTAACCCTATGTACCTAACATGTATTCAATCAGAGACAATCCCATCAAATGATAGGGAAACAAAATAGCATTTGTGTACAAGTTGTCTCCTATAAAAATGTAACTAATAATTTACCCTAATATTTCTGTCTAATCCCGACTTTGGCGAGATTAATTCTGTGATTGTATCTCAGTCTAACCACTCGATGAGTTATAGCTAGGCTAGGCGGTGAGCCACTGTGCTGCCAGAAACGGTCTGACATCCCTGCCATTTCAACACTCTGTGAACGTATTGTTAGCTTGACGCTGTTATTCTTAATATTCTAAAACTCGTTTAATCTTTCATAATAATTTTCTTTAATATTTTAAGCACTGTTCATGTTAGTTATATGCTTAGCAATTTATCATACTGAAAATTATATTTAATGCCTCAGGTCTTTGGAAAATATCGGATCAAACTTATATTCATATATTTCTCGGGGAAAACAAATGAAGCTGATGCTGCTGTGATATTGAATGTCCAGCGCGAAAGATGATGGATCATATCCAATATTTCCGGTTGGAGGTTTCCTTTCTTTATCGTTCAACGGATCGCTTGTAGCTAATGAAATGTGTTTACGGTATGACAAGCGAATTCTTAAGCTAATATAACATCTCCAAGAAATTTCTTTAAGGAATTAAAGATTGACCGATCACACGGGACCTCACAATCAGGAGACATTTCAAATGGATAGAATTTGATACATTGGGCGCATCTTGGTGATCGGGAGACTTGCTGCCAATGGCCGTTTGCGTTGATAAATTAAACATCGTACTTGTATTGACCTTTACAGCTATAATGCATTTTCTGTTTCCCATTCCTTACACTTGTTTATCCCTGTAATGAGAAGTGTTTTCTTCGCAGTAATGTAATCAAATCTAACTTATGAATCACAATAATTTAATTTCCTGGCTTGTAAGGTTAAGTTCGACAACTGTGTTTCTTTGAGGTGATACAGTTGTAATTTAGTAACGGGCAAACATGCTATTGTTTACTAGAGGATTGAATCAGTTATCATTTCACAGCTTCACTGCAAACTACAAGAATTCAGAATCGATACCAAAATACATCATCGTGAGCAAATGAAACGACTATTAAATAATCGATGAAAGTAATTTTTACAAATGTTGTATTGAAGGCATGTTTTCATGTAGTTACATCATCACACGTGACGTCATTCTGCTGCAGGACTAAGAGAGGAATCGTTTTTCAGGTGATGACTATATAAACAAACTTTATACCAGGAGGTTTTCGCCGCTGTTTAACTTTTTACGTTTTTCACCCTCTGTAAAAAGGTCGAATTTATCATGATAGCGAATACTTATTAACACCATATTATACACCATAGTATACATAATCTTTACACGAGAAGGGCAAAAAAACACTGGGCGAATATGGACTTTATTTGTAAAAGGCAAAGGTTAGACTGGGCGATAGTTCCTGGTATATATGCAAATACATATAAACAGATCAACATGACCATAAAGCTAACATAGATACAAATTCTCCGCCATTTTTTAATGGCGACAAATTTACATTTGATTAAGGATGGCAATATATTCCTACGTCAACAATCCTCACGTTTAATGGGGAAAAAATGCATTTCATCTATATTCTATATTCAAGGATAGCTTGTCACGTATTCAGCTTTTGTTAAATATTTTCTTTTCAATTTAAGTCATATAACTTCTCCTATAATGTAGGCGCCAGCCTAATATGCAATTTACAAATTTCCACATGCACAAATGTCAGCCACAGACTCGCAGATAGTTATTCAAATTTTGTATTTTTTTGGGGGGAATACACAAGAATGAGCTTTTGAAATACGTTTCTCGTTAATTTAACAATGAACACTGTCGCCACTTCAATAAAACAGTGATGTTTTCGGCTTAAAACTTCACATAATAGTATTTTCATTTTTTCTCTTTTCATTATGAATTGAATTAAAGTTTCATTTAACTATTTCTAATTAATATCGTGAGTTGAATGGAACTATACAAAAGTATTCAACAATTGTACAGAGAGAAAAATGATGATATATCAAAATGGACTTATTTTTAAACTTTCTATGTAACAATTCTTGATGTTCAGCATTAGTTTTTAAAATTGCACAAGACGTTGTCGTTTATTATCTAAAGAACGGTTCTTAGAAAGGTATATTTTGTGCTGGGTTTCTCTTAAAGGGACTTCGATCTTCAGCAGGATTTCTTCACAGTATTTTAGTAGAACAGAAAAAAATGAAACAATCGTAGTGAATTGTTTTAATTTTTGGCTTGGTACATTATACCACGTAGCCATACTATCCCCTTTATGAAAATGGACAATCAGGAAAAGCACTATAAGTTCTGTTCTTTTATACATTAATCTAAGATCAGGTCTTTTCTTTAGATTACAGAAGTCCTCAACGTTCGCCTTTTTGACATAGCATTTTAGTTGAAGGATAAGAAAGCGAAATGTTAAAAAACATTTTCAGCAATGCACATTGGTAAAACTTTAAAAAATGCTAATTGCAGTATTCTAACTGGAGCCATTGTGTGTGTACCCAATTAATCGAAATAGTTTGTACTTATCATTTAAAAGGTTTAATTGTTGATTTCCCAGGGCTGGAAGCTGTCACGTTCAATATAACCGTTGTATATTTTGTGTTTATTCACAGAACAGACTAGGTGGAGTGTCGCTATGCACTGCTATTGAATGACGCAGTTCAAACCGAAAGACGATCCTTTGTTCAGGTCAATTACATCTTAAACACACCTATTGTATGTCTTTAAAACAATGACGCACTTTATCACAGACAGGTTTTTGAGGAATAGTTTTTTTAATACACACCGATTTACTGATTAATCAGGCTGAAGAATTAGCATTCATACTATTATTGCATCTGATTATTATTGCACCTATGATGTCATTTATCAAAACTTGTTTTGGATTTCAAGTCTAAGTCTGGAGACACGGTCATATTTTTAAGGTTCCTTGTCCCACGTTCTTCGTATACAACGGCTGACCAGGTATGCATACGACGTTTATTTCATTAATTCTTCATAACTTAAACCTTGCGGTTTATCAGTACAGAGATTAAATTATTGGAGGACCAGGTTTTGGCATACAACGAGTTTTAATGATTTGAGGACCAGGTTTCGGCATACAATGTGTTTTAATGATTTGAGGACTAGGTTTTGGCATAAAACGTATTGAAATGATTGGATGACTAGGTTTTGGCATAAAACGTATTGAAATGATAGGATAACTAGGTTTCGGCAAACAAAGAGTTTTAATGATTTGAGGACCAGGTTTCGGCATACAATGTGTTTAAATGATTGGAAGACTAGGTTTCGGCATACAACGAGTTGAAATGATTGGAGGACCAGGTTTCAGCATACAACAAGTTTGAATGATTGGAGGACTAGTTTTTGGCATACAACGAGTTTTAATTATTGGATGACCAGGTTTCGGCATACAATTTCACATAATCGTGTCGTTGTGCTCTTCCATTATGAATTGAATCACAATGTCTATTAACTATTTCTACTTGAATATCGTGAGTTGAATGGATCTGTTCAAAAATATCAAGAGTCCCAATGGACTTATTTTAGTTTCTTTTTACTTTGATAAATAGCATCATTTTTAGTTTAAAAACATCGTAGCCAACAAATTTCGATTATAATATAAGAACAGTTCAAACCAGCGACATGTACAAGGTATCTTAAAAGTGCAGTGTTTCCTCCTAGAAGGACACCACCCTATAACATTAACTTTCGTCATTTTTGCTAAGCATTTCAATTAAAAACAAGAAATCTAAATGTTTAAACACATTTCCAACAATGCTCATTGGTAAACCAAAACATTTTCTTTACTCTACGAAAACGTATTTTTTTGTTTGCAGCAATTATTCGTGATTTTTGTCTATAATACATACAATAGATATATGATTGCTGATTAACCACCTCGATTAATCCATTGTGTGTACAAAACTTGGTTGTTACTTATGGTACATTCTCGAAAATTGTGTATACAAAATAAAATGAAAGGTATATTTCTGAAAATACTTCTATAAATCCCATATATATCATCGGTCTTTCTTGTGCATAGAACTGCACCAACACACGAAAACTTTTTTATGAACTCTTAGTCTTCGTCATGTAGATACTTTACTAGCAAAACACGTACAAAATGCGACACTCCAGGTATGTAGTCAACAATGTGAAACTTGATAATTAACCGTTCTCATGGCAAATCATTGGAATTAGTATTGTTTTCATACAGGAGGTTATCACTTTTTGGATATCTAAAAGGTAAGCATTAGCGTTCGTCGTGTGTTTGCTTCTTTCAGGGCCGTTTTCAACTGATCTGATACAAAATGTTGATACAAATCGTGCGTGAAAGTGTTCTATATATATAGTAAAGTAGTGTCACCTTGTGCACATATTGAAGAAATGATAACCGGTTTGACGGGTAATGCACTTTTTATACCCAGCCAGACCCATACTCGTTACCAAGCAAGGACAAACTAAAATGTTGGCACTTCCCTGGAAATGGTAGAAGGAAGAGATGGAGAAGATCTCTTAACCAGATAAACATAAAATGTTTTTTAAAATCTCGATTGAAAGCTTTTTTACTTGCACTGACAGCTTTAAGAAAGAAATCTGAGCTCAAGCCAACTTTCTTGTAACTGGCTTAAATCATGTAGCACGATAAAAAAGTCAGGTGAAAACATTCAAAATAATATTCAGCTCAGCCTCTATGCCACCATAATTATTCCAAATCATTGAAAAAACCCCATTTGATTATTAATGTATCACAGGTTCAAGAAAGTTTGTTTGAGCACAAAATCTTAGTTTGAGCATGAGAAAGGTTTCATGAGTATGGGCCTAGGGCTGCAGTAGTGGTTAAGACACCTGACCATCTACAATCACTAGCTCTCCACCACTGGGTCTCGGGTTCAAGGCCTACGTAGGGTAGTTGCCAATCACTTTCCACAGGTCCATGGTTTTTCTCCGGGTACTCCGGTTTTCCTGCACCACCAAGACTTGGCTCGTCTTTAAATGACCACAGCTATTAATAGGACATTATTATAAGCACAAACAAACCAAACCAATAACAATATCAGAAATTTAAACTGTTCATTGTAAAGTTAATATTGTTAATTTGTATCCTAGCAATTATTCCTTATTAAAGAATATTGGTAGAAACAGTTTAGATATGTATAAATTTAAACATTATTTGCAATAATGTTTTTAAACACCCACATGTTACCGCCTACACGATTGGGTAATGATTATTTAATGATGATGTAACTGTAGCCTTTTCAATAGCAGAAGGTTGTGGGTGATTTTGTGTCAATAACTTTTAATTTCTTATAAAGTAACTTAATTAATATATCACTCAGTAATGGATTAGATCTTGGACTTTCATTCTAATAGTATTTGATTGCTTTCCGAATTAGTATTTTACATTAAATTTATCTGTTTTTTTGTGAATGGTGACCCGGATACGTGGGTGTCGGTATCATCGGTAAAATCTGTGAGGTAAAGCTTTCCAAAGCAATATATTCCTGGAAAAGTGCAAAGATTGTGTCTTCCCACATCATTTTGGAATGAATTTGATTTTATGACTGAAATCTGATGAAGACTTGGCTATGACCCGGGTAACACCCACTACAACACATGTGATATGTATATATATATATATACGTAGCTATCAGTAAATCTAGTGTATGTGGTCACTGGTACCGGTAGTCAGTACTGAGTAGATTACCAGGTATGATACTGTTAATATATACTATGTACAAGTATAGTCGGCAGATAAATAAAACCCGGATTCAATTTGTTAGAATTTTTCAATAATAAGTACATCCTATTTTCAAAATATTGAAGTTGATAAACATATCTGCACAGTAAAGGTTAATATTCAAAAGCACCATCAGAAACAAATAATATAAACCATATATAAAAAGTTGCCTTTTGAGTTAATAAAATGTCAACTGATGAAGCCTATTTTTATTTGACTGGGTATGTATCATGTTTCTAACATTTCACAAGGGTTCTATAATTGTTCCTTCTCAAGTACCCTAAGTGGTTTCATAATATACCGAACAAAATGTTTGATTCTTCAGGGGGACCCCATTTATTGATTCTTCAGGGGGACCCCATTTATTGATTCTTCAGGGGGACCACATTTATTGATTCTTCAGGGGGACCACATTTATTGATTCTTCAGGGGGACCACATTTATTGATTCTTCAGGGGGACCACATTTATTGATTCTTCAGGGGGACC
>JAUMHH010008015.1:0-11239 GCA_032359455.1 Chlamys rubida
CACACTACAATATCGCATTTCTGCAGGTATTGGGTTAGGTCTATGCCATCTCCCTGTTTCTATATTTAATCTATGGGAAGATATGCGAAGCGCTGTTAAAGATTTTCTAAATTTTTTTACGTTTACTATATCAAGATATTTCTTATAACCAAACTCATTTGATAAAAGTATATAACATCTTGCTCTTGGCGAGTCAACAAGAGCACTATGCCAATCCTGTATAAAAATATCCCTAACTCTGGTCTGAAATAAATCTAAAAATATTTTTTCATCTCCCACTCCTTGTTCAATCCATACATATCCAAAACCATAAGTACATAATAAATTTTTCACTAACTTTGCCCAATTTATCACACGTGACGTTTCCGCTCGTGTATAAAGCTCACCATAGACTGACTGGACTAAAACGTTCTTCTGTTTATGAACAATTTTTAACCAATATTTCATTATTTTAACGTATCTTTTAAATTTAAGGGGAAGACAACCTAGTTCTCCATAAACAAAATTGTTTTGTGTAGAACATTTAACTCCAAGTAACCGCTTACAAAATTTCAAGTGCAGTTTTTCTATCGCCATCGCCGAATGAAAACCCCAAACTTCACATCCGTAACTCAATACAGGACATACTAGTTTATCAAACAAACCATACACATGTTTTGTTTTTTTATACATTTTTGTAACTGTTTTTCTAATTGAAATAAATATTTCGAGCCTTGGCCCGATAAAGTTAATTGGGCTTCAGAAAATGACCCACCTGGAGTAAAAGCAACCCCTAAAAATAAGTGCAAGGGGAGACAAAAACAAGGAAAACACAGGCACAAAAAAGATCAAAACGAAAGATCAGAAAAGAAAGATATCCAAAAGATAATGGGAAAGTAGATCGATGGGGTGAACTAGTCTATTATCATTTCATCTGAAGAAAGGGAATACGATCTATTAACAGATTCGTTGCATGTCGTCTGTGCGTTCCTTATGCACAGAACTAGGCAGAAAACATGCGCTGAGGTATCATGCAAGTTGAAAATTGTAGGATGTTAACATTATATTTTGTTGAAGCCTCTGGGAAATTATTGTATTCGTGCATACATCAAAAGCGATAGAGTTGTGATGGATGGCTATATCGCCTGTCTGGTAAATATACCCGTAACATGTAGCAAAACCAACCATCTCACATGTTATATCAGTTATAATACACACGTAACCTGTAGTACAACTAACTATCTCACAGGTTATATCAGTTATAATACACCGTAACCTGTAGTACAACCAACTATCTCACATGTTATATCAGTTATAATACACCGTAACCTGTAGTACAACCAACCATCTCACAGGTTATATCAGTTATAATACACCCATAACCAGTAGTACAACCAACTATCTCACATGTTATATCAGTTATAATACACACGTAAACAGTAGTACAACTAACCATCTCACAGGTTATATCAGTTATAATACACACGTAACCTGTAGTACAACTAACTATCTCACATGTTATATCAGTTATAATACATTGTAATTCCAAGAACAGCAATAATGACCATAGATTTAGAATATCTATTTTGACTTATTTTTAAGTTCCATCAACATGTACAAAATATGTAGAAAACAAGCAAATAACTTTAAATCAAGAATATAGCCAAGTTATGACATGCTACGAACAACGACATCGTTTTCCGCATTTCTTTTGACCCTCACCTTTAGGCATGATATCAGAACTGTATCAGTGTTTATCAGGTCACGCAGAGGTAGCCCTTAAAACGGCCCTCATTATATATACACACTTGTATTTCTTTATCACTTGTATTAGACGGTACATATCTTGAACGTTGGTTGGGGGTTATTCTACAGAGATCGAACAGCGTTGATATAATATATTAGATATGTTTCATATACGTAGCAATGTATAAAAACACATTATGTAAACGCCTTTGGTGTGAAAGAAAAGATAGAACAGTTTATTGATAATTGGATAATTGTGGGATGTCGGTTAAGTTAAATGTTGACTTTTTGTTCATGCCATTTGATGTGGGATACTTTTTGTATTTTTAAACAAAATCAAAAGGAATTATACATGAATCCGTGCAATTGGCAAATAAGAATTCTTAACAAACAAGACCTAGACCTTATATACACATCGCTATCAATTAACTCTACCAAATGGTTTATTTAAAGGCCCCGTTTACCGTCGAACTACCAGTCGTGTTTTTACGCAATCATCTTTGATAAAAAAAAAAGCCAACGAGATGTCAGAATAGCGATCTTTCGGACATCAATCTTTCCCTTTCATTTCCAGTCCAATAGAAGTTGAAGGAATTCCCTACACCGTATCAAATCAATTGATTCTAATTTGATTACGAATAACGGTTGAGCACTACGGTCCTAAACCTTTAATCTAACATGTGATACATTCGGGGTTTGGTCGAGGTGGTCCTTGCCTTGCTTTGTTTAAACAGCTCCTAAATAAATACGCCTGGTTTTGTACCAATGTGGAGCGGAATTCGATGACAGATAGCTATAACAACAGGCACGATAGAGGGGGTGAATAATGACCATTCCGACTGATAATCTCTAACGGTGGTTATTGATCAGTGTTCGTGACTTAGGCGGGATACAGCTGAGTCGTGGCCACAGGTGCCCGGTTAACTTGGGTGTTTTAGGAGAGTATCAACTAGTTCAGGAAGCCCCGAGCCCAACATTCACTCCTCCGCTGTTCTAGGTGGTCACTTCAGGCGAATGTGTTGGCGCGTTTGTGTTTGGGAAGGTCAATTAACAGTGACTAAATTGGGACTTAATGGGCGTGAAATGATATCATTACAACCCAGTGATATCCACAGCAAGTCTAGCTTATCGGAGGTAGAGAGAAACTTCATCCCACGCGTGTATCCATTAGACTAAAAATGGCAGGCCTAGGATATAAAATTGGAGAACCTGCCGAGAAATCTCCGACTGTACATTACGCCAACTGGAAAGAGGACATGCTACTGTTAAAACAGTTACACGTCCTTAACCGATCGGAGAGGAATGTTGTCCACAGGATTAAGATCGATCAAAAAGTTTTATTTAAGAGGTTTCAAGGAAAGTTACATCGTTCTCAACTCACAAAAGCGCGATTGATGGGTGACAAGGATTTGGAACGGGAGTTAAGGGCGAGTAAGTTCCATGGTCTTAATGTTGACATTGTGAACACTGAAAAAGACTTTGAATTTCTTGATCAGTTGAAAATGAGATCTCCTAAAAGGACTACAAATTCTAGTCGCCAAAATAGCGTCCCTCCAAAGAGTGTAATTTCTAAGAAATCAGCGGAAAAGGAAATGGATACTATCATTCAAAAAGTGTTCCAAGGTCAAAGTGTTTCAAACACGCCAAGAGTTAGGAGTAAATCGTTCTCGGAGGGCGTAACCAGGGACGCATCCATCACGACATCTGGCAAGAACAACCGGAAATCGCCATTGCCAGCATTTTCTTTGCGACCAGCGACGTCTGGTGGTGAACGATATGATGGCGTCGAGGTAGTCTTGCCGGATATTTTTTTTAAATCGACAAAAGGAAAACAAAAGAAATCAAAAACAAAACAAAGCAGTAAGTCTAATAATCAGCTTCAAGTGAACTTCGAAAATGACAGGGCGAAGACCTGCTCTCCTCATCTTCTTGGAAATAGTGGGAATGTAATATCTAAATCCCCATCACTGAGCAGACGACAGTCCGTAGCGACGAGTCAGGACAAAGGTTCGAGACGAGCAAGCATGTTTTCAAAAGAGGAGAAGGTGGACGTCGTACAGTTACTACTAGACAGAATAAAAACGGAGGATTACTCGTCAAAAGTGAAAGGATTCTGTGATTCGCTTGATGACCAATGTGTGGATGGCGGTGAACAGGCGGATTATTACAACCTAAGGTTGAAGGGGACGAAAAATGAGTCCGAGTTGTACAAACCCCTGTCGGTTCCAGGGACACCGGAAGTTGAGTACAAAAGACATGTTGGTAATGTGAACGTCCTTAGTCTGACCGTAAAACCACTAAACCTCGATTTCTCACGTCGGGATCACTCGTATTCACAGTCAGCAGCGCCGGATCTACCCACTGTTTCGTATTTTTCATCCGATGATGACGATTCGGATATAGACGATGAATATTAGTATAACTAATATTAATGAATATTAACAATTTAACCTCACAAAGCTACATGCATAAAGGGGTGAAAAAGTTCATTCTGTGCCATTTTTCTAACAAGAATAATAACAGTAAGATAATACAAGAACTATTCCTGGTGCCAATCTAGATTTGTGAGACGTAGGAAGCGAAAAGGGATGGCTCGTCACCGGACACAGGGTAATTTTAAGTCGTGTATTGGTAAGGCTAGGGGTGAAACGTGTCTTCATATAAAGGGCTGTTTTACGTGTTGTGTTTGTAACGTTAGGGTGACACGTGTCTTTACATACAAAAGGATGCTTTAAGTGTTGTGCTTGTAAGGTAAGCGGCGAAACGTTTATTGACATAGGGCTAGTAAAGTCTTGCATTTGGTTGATGAGAGTGGCACTACTGATGCAATTAACTCAAGTGTCATCGAACACCCCCTGTAACACCGATGTTATATACATGTATGAACATTGGGAATTTATAATTTATACTGACGTGCTAGGTAGTAAACAGGTATGGCTATATTCGTTCTTTGTATGAATTTCCCTAGTTTCCCTAATATGATGATGAACGTTAATACAATAAATCGCTCACCTGGTCTTTTGAGGTGTCAATATGTTAGAAGGAAATACAGACGAAAATATTCGAGTTACATGATATTATTCATAAATACTCTTCAGACCCGTGTATCTTTTGACAGTGCCCCTAGACTACAGTTATTTATGTTGTTCGACGTGTGTTTGTTGTCTTTGTTACGGCCAGCTCAGTATCCCATTTTCACTGTATAACAAAAATAAATTGTGATGCATACCTTCATATATTTTTTCGCAATGTTGCTTTACCGATAATAAGAGAAACAAGCATCCATAGTTAACGATATAGGAAACCTAGACAGATTTGTTAATATTTTAGTTTCTGTGTCTAACAAAAACGGTCTATTTGATTCTGGTAAACATTATTTCCTGTCTCTACACCAAGTAAGTTTGGTATAAACACATGTACATCTGGAAAGAGCTTACATTTTATGCTGTAATGTATTAAATATCAAAAGTCCCCGTGGGAGTGAGCAGAGGTAACTATCGGAGGTAGAGGGATCTGACACGTAATGGGGGTATAACTTCCTGGTCTGCTACAGGTGTTTTCTGATATCATTGTGGGGGTGTTCTCCCAGTCCACTAGAAGTGTGATTCTATCTGATACATTTGTTAGGAAAAAACTCCCGTCCCAGACACACGAGACTTCGATAATACACCTGTACGGGAACGATCCTCACAGAGTTAGTGAACAAATCAATTAATTATCCTCCAATAATTCAGCTAATACGTTTTAAAGGATTTCCGAGTAATATTTGATTATTAATTAAGCGTCTCTCATATGACAAAACAATATTTTCCTAATTTCTGGACAAAAATGTAAATACCAAAAGGTTTCAAATTTAGCCCTTTTCTTCAGACCAATACTGACTACCAATATACTGGGTGTTACGTAGAGTTACACAGGATTTGGTTTGTTTGTGTTTTACGTCCTATTAACAGCTATGGTCATTTAAGGACGTGCCAGGTTTTGGTGGTGGATGAAAGCCGGAGTACCCGGAGACAAACCACCGACTACGGCCAGTAGCTGGCGACTGCCCTACATATTGTTTTCGTTAATAACAAATGTTAAAGCGGTTCTTTAGAACCACGGTGGTCACTATCACGCACCTTCGTGTGCTTATCACTGATAAACGTTGTTGTACGGTAGCAGTGTTATAACACGAATGTTTACACAAAGCGGCGGCTAACCAACTTCATTCTAGACATTTTCTTAGCCTTTGACCTTTGACATCGGTATGTACCATTGGTCACCACTAGACAAATTACGAACATGGGTGACTACGCAAATTAAACAGTGGTATTGGGGGTTGTTCGAGTTTTATCTCGATTTATGCAAATATTATGCATACTGCATATCGAATATTTCCTTTTTCATAAATAATAAAAATGAGCACACCAAATACTGAAGTTTGAGTTTTGTGTCCCCAATCCCGACAATTATACTTGTTTTGGCTAGGGTATGTTCGTGCTACGTTAGAAATGCAGCTCGTGGTTTATACAACAAGACGTACACAGAAGCTATGACGATTTATTGTACTTTTATTTAGATCAATTCTAAAACAGTTTCCATGTTTTTCTCCATGTTTGTCGTATCTCGATATAACGAGATGTAAACGTTAAGATAGATACTCGTGCTACCCTCTACGACACAGCAGTCAGTGACGCTGCAGACAATATGATGTTATTAATTGATAAAATCTCAAAAAAAAAGTATAATTGAAAATAAGCCGTGTGTCTATTATATACAACGGTTTTCTGAAATGGTGTAATTATGAAATTCAATATTTTTTCGTCGAGGAATTGCCAAATCTCTGGTTGAGTGAGAGATTTCGCCGGAGATAATTCCGGGTGTTGAAGTGTTTCTCCAAGATCTGTCAGCGAGATGACGAGAAAGCCGGGCAGTAGCAGTGAGAACACGGAGGCATCCTTAGCCATTCAATTACAGGGCAGCAATGTTTCGTCATGGAATAATAGATAGGAAGATGCTATTCGTATTAACTTTAAACGTACCCCCCCCCCCCCCCCCAGACAACATGATCGCCTAAAGTATACACTTGTAATAGCATGGGTTCAGGTATATATATAAGTAAACTCTGTTCACGACTATTTTTACACCCTAAACCAGCGATGCTGTCTTTAATACACGTGCGACTATATCACGTGGATGATAATATGTGTTCACTTGACATCAAGGCCTACCAACTGTTCACAAATAAACTTTTTGGACTGAAAACGAGTAGCTAGTATCATTACATATTTATCGTCATTGGAAAGTAAACAATTTTCACATTTTGAAAAAAACGGTAATTGCTTTTTCAGATGGCTTAGTTATTGATGTAGGGCCAGGCGGTACGTATTCTCGGGTGGATCACCATTTTTTTATTTGAAGTTGGCCTTGATGATTACATGTTTAACCACAAATGTGGTAAAGTGCAACAACTGCAAGTGCAGTATTATTTATGTAGCTTGTAATAAGTAAAGTCTTAATGCTAATTCAAATGGTTACAAATAATACTCCTGGTTATTAAACAACTCACATTCTAACAAGTAGGTTAAGTAAAACAAGTTACAATTCACATGTAAGTGTAGTGGAACTGGACTTGGTCGATACGCCGGCGACTAGATAGCTCAATTGGTTCCAGAGAGTCAGTTTAGGATGTGGAGGTCCCGGGTTCGAGTCCCGGTCTCGTTCTCTGTGACCCACCTTTAAAGTACTGATTGTATGCTTAACAATGCCCCCCCCCCGAACCTGGGTTGTAGATAGAGCTGTGTTAGGGGCGACTTTCTAAGAAAAGGAAGGGGTATATAGCGGAACTAGACTTTGGCGATCGCCGGGACGACCATGTGCATGTAGCTCAAACAGTAGCGCGTCCGTCTAGAGTTTGGAGGGTCCTGGATTCGAATTCCGGTCTGGTCGTGCATTTTCCTCTCCGGTTAGGTATTAATCTCAGTCTGACACAATGGTAAAGAAATATTAATAACATTTTCACTTAATATCCCATTGGTCCTGTTTTGTCTCAAAACAATATCAATGACGTAGAGAATCGTTAATGCGCATGCTCAACTTTGTTTACCGGTTTTAATTTAGTGATGAGAAGGAGAGCACGCGGATATATAATCTTCATGCTACTTCCAATAGATAGAGTTAGGCAGAAAATGATTACAGAGATAATAACATACATAATACATAGATGATGGCATCAACCATCGATACGGTGCCGCGGTTACATGATTCAGCAGTAAACAGCCTGTAAAATAAACTGTAAACATACCCCCGCGTTTGTTTAACACATCCCGGGGCAGTGAGACAGACCCGTAAACATACCCCCGGGTTGGTTTAACACATCCCGGGGCAGTGAGACAGACCCGTAAACATACCCCCGGGTGGTTCAACACATCCGGGGCAGTGAGACAGACCCGTAAACATACCCCAGGGTTGGTTTAACATGTCCCGGGGCAGTGAGACAGACCCGCAAATCCCGGGGCAGTAACGGTAGGCATTGGTACAGTAAAATCAATATAATTTAATACACCTATCAGTGCAATCGACTTTTCATAAAAACAATCTTCTCCCATTGAAAGCATGGTGACACAAAACATGTATGGTCGGATTTTGTACAATCAAATCAAATCAAGATCCAATAATCCCTTTGTTTAATTCCTTTTGATGGAATTAATATTAATAGTTTCTAAATATCTTTTTCTGTCATGTTATGTTTCACATACAGATACAGTATGTGCTAAACAGGACATCCGACATTTCCCAAGTACACTATCTTATCTACTATAGATCGGTGCCATGGGTCGACAAAGTCACAATGTAACCTTATATGAGTAGGGACGTTTGAATTGATGTCTCTTGATAGAACGCCAATCCTGCTAACACAGGTTTACAACTATGCCGGTACTTGATGATACGGCTATGTAGGTTACAATAAAGGTAGTTAAATACGTTTACTTTGTTTGATTGTAGCCTGATTAATCTTTCTTCTAAAATTTTCTTAATGACCAATTAATATGCTTGTTGAAAGACACCAAATCTTTTATGATGCAATGTATACGGGAGTTTCGGATCCCCTAACCTACTGGTCAGTCGGTCAATTGGTCAAACCAAACCAAAGGCGTTTACCACTACATTAAGATTGGCGCCTATATTTAGTTTCTTGGTCAGGGTATATTTATAAGCATTGTGAAAGCCGATGATGTGGGGCGTTTTTGTTTCCGTGATAAGGCGAATAATTAATGTTAGCCACTTCAGGAAACCATCTCCCAGGACAGGCGATCATTGCGCTGTATATTATTGACCGTAGCAGGCACTAACGTGATCCTATCCTATATAGAGTTACCTTAGATTATTAATCACTTCTGGAAGTAAGTTATTAAAGCCGGTCACAGTATAAGTGTGGTACCAATCACGGTATGATTATGGTACAAATAAAAGTACAACTACAGTATCATTCACTTTACATTTACGGTGCCATTCACGGTACTATTACGGTAAAAGTTACAGTCTATATTCGGTACAATTCATTTTAAAATTATGATTTCAGCCAACGTCTTATTACGGTACCAGTTACAATAAATTATTATACCTGTCACAAAATAATTATGGTTCTAGTAACTGTATAATCACGGTACTTCAAAAACTAAAATAAATGTATCATAACGATCAGTCACATCAAACATGTGATTATGGTACCAATAACAACGTATTTAATAAGGTACGGTACCAGTCACAGTATAAATACGGTAATGTACCAGTAACAGTATAAATACGGTAATGTACCAGTCACAGTATAAACACGATACGGTACCAGTCACAGTATAAACACGGTACTGTACCAGCCACAGTATAAATACGGTACTGTACCAGCCACAGTATAAATACGGTACTGTACCAGCCACAGTATAAATACGGTAATGTACCAGTCACAGTATAAACACGGTACTGTACCAGTCACAGTATAAATACGGTAATGTACCAGTCACAGTATAAATACGGTAATGTACCAGTCCCAGTATAAATACGGTACTGTACCAGTCACAGTATAAATACGGTATTGTACCAGTCACAGTATAAATACGGTACTGTACCAGTCACAGTATAAATATGGTACGGTACCAGTCACAGTATAAATACGGTACGGTACTAGTCACAGTATATATACGGTACGGTACCAGCCATTGTATGAATACAGTAGGTACTAGTCACAGTAGAAATACTGTATGCTACCAGTTATAGTACAAACACAGGTAACAGTCACAGTATATATACGGTACGGTACCGGTAATGTATACATAGGGTACGGTACCAATCACAGTATAACTACGGTACGATGGAGAGCCACACTGGGCGAATGCATATAGTTTAAACAGTTACGCTCAATACCAATAAAAGATTAAACAAGACATTCTTTGAAGCAGAGATACATGTATTTTGACATCAAGCTGTCTAAAGCTGGGACAGTTGATACTCAAGCTCAAGTAGATATGACGTAGCATAACAAAATTCTGCTCATGTATTTTGAAGTATGAAACACGACAGGAGACCGCAGATCACTGACTTTTTTTTTTTTTATTATACATCACTTTCTGAAAAATCATGCACATTTTCGTTTACAATGGGAGCTAACTCTTATTCACTCGCTCCCATATACTCTTTTAATTTGTTTTTATACTTAATTCAATCACTTAAAACTCCACTAAGAACCATTGCAATGCAAATACAGTGTATTATACCACAATTTTATTCCAGTGCACATTAGATTAAATCGTAAAAATGTTTGTTGGTGCAGTGTCGTATACTTGAACGCCCTTACTACTAATGCAGAGCCAACTCGTCAGATCACGGGTTTCGTTGAAATGTTTTCTTTAACATACAAATTCTATACAAACACATTATTGTTTTATTGCACGTGTCCATTAACTGACAGCGCTGGGGACCAGTTGGTTATATTTTTGTATCAGTGTGTAAACAGATAAAAAGAGAACGCTTAATAAGGACTCATGCACGTGACTGCAGGTCCTAAATGACCGTAAACAAGCAAACCGCTCACGTTTATGACCAGACACGTTTATATTAAACACTATACAGGTTTAGAGTCACTGAGGACTTTACAGGTGGGTTGTCTGCCACAAATAAAACGTACTCATCAACCCATTGTGAAAGTAAGTAAACAGGCATAACAATATCTAGCCAATGTATGACGTAACAGTTAATATGTACAATATATAACAGCAATTAATAATAGTCTTATCATATGTAGATATTATATGTACATGTAGGTATAGTGAAATTCTACCCGAGAGTGTAGGATTGGGTCAAACCACTGATCTTTGCCAGGTTGTGTCCAAAGTCTACATCCAAGGGAAGAATTAACCGACTCATCTTCTCCCACCTCTTACCTGTGTATTTGGTAAAATCAACTGTGATATCGCGAATGCAACAATAAATATAGTATATGTATTAGATACCGTCCACCAAAGACATATTTGGAAAT
>JAUMHH010008026.1:0-11238 GCA_032359455.1 Chlamys rubida
GTGTGAGAAAATTTCGTCGTTTTCTCAAAAATTGATGACGTTACTCTCACAAACCAATGACGTAACAATCAATACCTTCTCACAGGAGAAGATAACTCTGCAATACGCAAAGACGGAATAGAGCTAAAAAAATCGCTTCTGGACAGATTGTTTTGTTTTGTTTTTGTATTGTTTAACGGCCCATCGACAATGTGAGTCATTTAAGGACAAACAACACTGTAAAAAGAAAATGAACACATCAAACCAAAGCTTAATAGCTTAAAATATGTCAAGGATTTCGAAATACATCAACATCAAACGAATTGGCAGCACAATATATCATATTTTATTGTAAAGATCAATAGAGTGTAAATAGTCATATATTAATTGCACAGAAACTGTAACGAATAATCTTTTCATAGACGGTGGTACATCATAAGATCTGTCACGTATTTGTTTGAAATCAGCGCATTCAATCATAAAGTGTTTGACCGTAAAGGGTCGATCACATGCATTCTGGAAAGAAAACCGTATTGTGGGGAACTACTAGTATCTAATTATTAAAATGAAAATAAAAGATGAAAATAGTGTTCTGATTTGAAAACTCCAGCAGGGCAAGTGCAAGACCGAAATTTTGGATATCCTATAGGTATATTTTTGACTTAACAAGCTGACATCTATACACGAAAAACTACAGCGGAGTTCTCTGTGAATTGCCAGCGGTGTGACAGGTATCCTTAACAGAACAGAAATACAAGCCAAAATTAAGGGGAAGTAACTTTATATATGAAAAAATACAGTGGATTTCTCTAGTATTTCGCCAGCATTGAGAAAGGATCCCATAAATGTTTTTTTTTTAATTTTTTTTTGCCCATGCGAAATAAAATCGAAAATTATTTTTGAGTCTATTGGTTATTGTTGGATTAACACCCTTCTATAGTTTTACAGAACTTCTGCACGTGTCTTTTGATTTTTGAGATGGATAATTTGTTCTGACTAGAGGAGGAATCATGTTACACTTACGTATTCTGGTCTAATGATTGACGTAACCAAATTGCGCAATATCAGCAAATTATGAAAGGCGAATCCAATTAGAGAGTGGGACACAGAGAGTGAAGAATACCGCCGAGAACCGCGGCAGAACAACCTCATGTTAGCGTTACTCTTAAACACAATAGCAATTTTAAGGTATTACAGCTTAATCATTAAATTCTCAATCTCCTTTCAAAACTGAAGAGAGAGAGAGAGAGAGAAAAAAAAGCGAAGATGAAAATATGATATAGTGACATTTTCAGCGATGCGAGGACTATATGCGGGGTACTTAGCGTTACATTTGCACAGATGCCAAGAAAATAATACACTATACCAAAGCGAAGCTACCTTGGAGCTAAATAAATCAAAACGCTGGATAAGAATTCCCCCATTAAGTTGTAACCAATGTGTCTGGAGGCCTAAGATTATAGCCAAAACTCAATCCATACTTTCGTTCACCATTTTACAATTTTCAGCATATATTGTGAATTGCTGGAAATTTCTTATAGCTGAACAGGAGCGATTTTATCCAATTTAAACTATTGAAATTTCCCTGGTGATCAATAAGTTGAAAACTGTATAAGGAACTCAGAATCGATAAGCACTGCCGCTATATATATATATGCAAAGAAGAAATGAACGTAAAGATGTTTGAGCAATTTATCAGTGTAAAAGAAACGCCGCAGACCTTATCCATTGTCTACTCTATATGATATCGTTTCTGAAAACTGCCATAAATGGCGTTGACGGCACCGCCGGGACTTACAGGCGGCTCCTACAGAGGGCTCGCTACCAAACATTGCTACCTTGTACTCACAACTTCACGTACACGAGAAATCAAAACGTTCCAAACTTTTGAACACGAAACAGCCGCATTTAAAAAAGAAAATCGTCTAACCCCTATCCACATGGGAAATCACAACTCTTGAATATAACAGCGCGTCTAAATCTGGTACCTTTTGCCGGGCGCAATTGGTGCACACGTTCGCAATGATGGCAAAATAATCCAAAGCGGGTCGGCGCGTTCGAATATGCTGATAAAAATGGTGGCCGAAGGTATAGAACAAAAATCTTAAACATGGAGGAAGGAATAATAATTTATACAGTAGAATGAAAAGTCTCCCAAAAGTTACTCAACGCGGCGCTATCAAAACTTTCTAATATATTGCGAATTCTTGTTTGAAGCATTACATCTAAAATGAATAATCGCAAATATTAAATTAATTTCAGTTATAAGAAATGTATGATAATTTGTAAAGTGATATAAAGATTCAAATTCTATGATACTGATAATACTTATATTATTTTGCAGTAGATTTTATTTTCGTGTAACTTCGAGAGGAGAAACGATTGCGATTTCAAAATTCTTTTCGTCTTAAATGAGCTAGTTTTATCCTAAATTGCAAAGTGACTACTACGAATTCGATTGTCTCGCGAAGTTGATAAACAGTAAATTAAAGAATATAAAGCGGTTGTACTTCCTTACGTGAGATACAATTTTCGGAAATATGTTGTTATAAGAACAATCGTAAAAACATTTATCCGCAAAAAAATAATGATTGACATTTTCCCCCCTTTTTATCGATGTCATTATTGTTTTTATTTGCTTTGCAGTTTTACTTGTTGGAGGAAAAACTACAGACGTTCAATCAATTTCAATTGAATTTATTTGAATTCAATTCAATTTACACCAAATCAGAATACACGAAAGTACAACACTTACTGACGAGATTAAATTTGAAACTCAATAAACGATGTTAAACACACTTTTTAATATCATTACGTTGCAAATTATGTAAATATTATCACGCAGATTGATATTACAAGCCCTGGATTGTCTTTTTCACATACATACAGAACGATGTTAAGTGTTCGGGAAGTTACCATTATGTAACGCGGTGTTTCTTCTCAGCGGCTGTAAATCTTCAAGATCTCCGCTTTAAAAGATTTCCACTCTAAGATTTGTAAACATATATAGCGAATGCTTTTTGGTCTTAAAAAATAGCATTGATGATACATTTGAAAGGCAGGCACATGTTAAGGAGGCTCCACCCTTTCGCAATTAGCCAGCAGAATTCAATGAAAGTTTCACATAATGGTTTTGTCACTATGTAGAGATGATTTTATGAGCATAATGTACGTGTACTATTGTTTACCCAGTGTTACTATAATTTACACTACGGTAATGGAATGCCCGATACGCAATACGGAAATGACGACACGAAAATACGACAAGAAAAGCATGTGTATTACGAAGGGTGAGAAGTCCTTAAGAGAAATTCGAGTTATTAAATATCATAAAAATAAAAATGTTTATACGGAAGGTAACGCTAACGTAAAACCACAGTTTTATGTAGCATACGCCCTTAATGTGATAGAAGTAGTGGAACAGGCATGGTATATTTCGGTATATTTTACCATCTACTAACACAAATAACAAAATGATCATAAGGAAGGTAGCTCCAACTTAAATCACAGGGCCCACTTGTATAAAACATCTCAAAGTTAAGGACAATCTCAAGCAATGTATTGTCTATGGGAAATCTTAGACTTAAGGAAATCTCAAGAGTTGAGATGTTTTTATACAAGTGGGCCCTGGTTATGTACATTAAATGTTGCATACACCCTTAATGTGATACAGAGGGGATTGAAGATGGTTTATTTTGATTCATTATACCATCTCATGTTAACAACAACTCGAAAAACTGAATGTTCATAAGGGAGGTAACTCTAACGTGAACTATGTGTTACAATATATACTGTTATTCTGATATAGAATTAACGGAACAAGCATGTTTTATAACGGAACATTATACCATCTACTGTTAACAACATCACTAACTTGTTTGTAAGGGAAATAACTCTAACTTAAACCACAGGTTACATTAAATGTAGCATATGCCCTTAATGAGATATAAAAGTAACGGAACAAGCAAGTTTTATTACGAAATATTGTACCATCGACATTTACTATAAATAACAAAACAATTTAATGAATATTTATAAGGGAGGTGACTCTAACTTAAACCACTGGTTACACCAAATGTAGCATATGCACTTAATGAGATATAGAAGTAAGGGAGCAGACAAGTTATAACGGAACATTATACCATCTACATGTTCTGTTAATAACAAAACAATTAATTAAATATTTATATGGGAGGTAACTCTAGCTTAAACCACAGGTAACATCAAATGTAGCATATGCCCTTAATGAGATATAGAAGTAACGGAACAAGCAAGTTGTATTACGGAGCATTGTAACATCTACATGTTCTGTTAATAACAAAACAATTAATTAAATATTTATATGGGAGGTAACTCTAGCTTTAACCACAGGTAACATCAAATGTAGCATACGCCCTTAACGTGATACATGTAGCAGTAGTGGAACAAGCATGTTTTATTACGATTTATTGTACCAGCTACTGTTAATAACAAAACAATTAAGATGCTTGGTATGTTTTGCAGGTGATGCCATAGACACTATTCCTTCGCCATCTCAAACCACTCGCATTACGTCACTTCAAGCACGTGCGTTCTATTGTTCTGGCCTCTAAGTAGTGCGAAGGAATGCAATAACGGTGTTAGTATCCTTACATAAGACATCTAGTACCTCAACACAAACGTCTGTGGTTGGAGTTGAATAGAGGGCGCTGTGGCATGCGGGAAGGGAGAGGCGACGAAATGGCCAATACCGGCATACCGGCGGTATTAACGTTACCTTGAAACTCCAGTTTGATGGGACCCCGTACGACAATAACAACGAAATCTTGCTCATCATCAAACAACTCTGCCGTCTGACTAAGAGAAAATAATGCATTTGATTTGGAATTCTCTTAGTTGTTGTGTTAATGATTATGATTCTTTATTATTTTGCCAAGAAATTCCATATTATTTTATAACGTATGTTAGACGCTGTTGGTGGTACCGTGATGATAAAGAAATAAGAATAGTTATCCTCGTTATTATAACTGATTTAATACTATCGGTATCTCATTGGAGAATAAATATCATAAAAGAATATAGAATTTTCTTTATTTCTTTTCTATGGTGTAATTTTTTTTATTGGAGAAAAAAATAAATGTTTAAGATATAAAGCCATAGGAGGCATCAGTCAGAATGAAAGTGTCTAGGACTTGTTCAGAAATATCGACCTTAATTATTATGCAAATTTAAATATAAAATACCACAGAAATATATGAATGTACATGTATACATAGATACATATCTGTATCGTCTTTAAACCACTGTAAACCACGCACTGGCAGTATGATAAATTCATTAACATGAATCGTCAGTATGAGAATACTCAAAAGAAGTTGAGAACGACTTGAGAACAACTTGAGAATAGATTTTCCTATTTAGGAATAGATTTTCTCAAAAGTAACGTCTGCTCGCGTCAGATGAATTGGGTTCAACAACCTAGTAACAACAGCCATAGTCAAGGACGGTGCCCAACTGAAAAAAGCACAGTGTATACGTAACAAAATAAAACAAAAACAACAAAAAACAAAAAACACATACACACGCACAAGTTACGAAATTTGACACTAAACGACTATGAATAATACTTTCAGTTCCCTTTTATGAGTAACTCTATTGTTTAGTAATAGATAAATCATATTCAAAACGTTAGAAAGTACTAAATATTGTCATTTTTACATCGGTACGATAGTTACATAGACGATGCTGGTACATTTGTAACAGAACTTCTGTCAGGGAAAAGTCAAACATACATGTAACTACACCACTGAGTCAACACCTAAAGACACCTTCGGAACCCCAAGTTTTGTTCAAAAAGACAACAGAGGTCGGGGAAGCACATCTACTTCAACTAAATAAAAAAATCGTCAATCTGTATTTGTCATTTTGAAGACAGGGTTTGAGGTCCTGAAATAGCCCTTGTTCCTATTCCAACACAAAGGCTGTACTGATTATGTGTCTGGAGGGATATCTACATTGTGATGAATTGTCCCATATATTTCCTACGAATAATTAGGAAAACTGGATGTTTTAATCCAGGACCATCTAGAGAAGGGAATTCCAATTGCGCAGGTAGGATAGGCCTGGGCAACTTGATCAGTTTAGAAAATCTTATTTTAGAACCTTAGGTGCTTGCAGCAAAATGACAGCTGGTAGAGGTAGCATTGGCACTTTGGCGTATCGTGAAGTTGCATTTAAAACAATACACCATTGCAATATTTATAAAATATTTCAAAAAAAACACTTTTACTGCAGCATCAACAGACGAAGACAAATTGTTGACAAAAAATAATACACAAAATAAACAAAAAAAGAATTGTAGAAATGAGAATACACCAAAACAAAACGGAAGAAGAGGAACTGAGGAGACACCAAAACAAAACGGAAAAAGAGGAACTGAGGAGACACCAAAACAAAACGGAAACAGAGGAACTGAGGAGACACCAAAACAAAACGGAAACAGAGGAACTGAGGAGACACCAAAACAAAACGGAAACAAAGGAACTGAGGAGACACCAAAACAAAACGGAAACAGAGGGACTGAGGAGACACCAAAACAAAACGGAAAGAAAACAAGAAGAATTAAGGAGACACCAAAACAAAACGGAAGACAACAAGAATAACTGAGGAGACAGCAACACATAACGAATGATAACATCAGGAACTGAGGAGAGAGAAAAAGGACAGACAACAACTGTCATCTTAACAAAATGAACGACAACAAAGGGACAAAGGCAAGACGACACCAGAAAGTACGGAAACAGAACGATATCGAGACAACAACGAGAACTGGAGAGACATCAAAACAAGACTTCTTCACACCGACGAAAAAGTGGATCGAAACCACAGAGATTTTCGTGAACCTCACGTGGCGCCCGTCATGGTGTTTCCGGTCACCACATGTGGCACCCGTCATTATGTCGCTCGTCACCACGTGTGGCACCCGTCATGGTGTTTCCAGTCACCACATGTGGCACCCGTCATGGTGTTTCCTGTCACCACATGTGGTACCCGTCATTATGTCTCGTGTCACCACATGTGGCACCCGTAATTATGTCTCGTGTCACCACATGTGGCACCCGTCATGGTGTCACTCGTCACCACATGTGGCACCTGTCATGATGATTCCTGTCACCACATGTGGCACCCGTCATTATGTCTCCTGTCACCAAATGTGGCACCTGTCATGGTATGTAGGTCACCAAGGATGTTAACACAATGAATAAGTCTTTAGACAATAAAGAGAGTGAAGTCTCCTATCTTGAATGGTCATAACATCTACTGATTCGCAAAGTGTTTAAACAGATTCACCTTAACTTTGAACTTGAACATTAAATAGATAATACGTTCTCTGATTGAAAAAAAATAACCCAAGTTTTAATCGGATCGTTTAGGTGGAATAGAAACATACGATAATCTATCAGCATAACATTCAGATATACAATGCAGTATAAGAAATGCAATATGAGGTTCCTTTAGTATTATCAAATGGTAGTAATCTATAAGACTAGTAGTTTGATAGAAAGATAAGAAGGATTTATATAAGTTCACTGTACTTGTTTCGTCATCATATACATGTATGCCCTGCAGGTAATGCGTAAGAATTGTACCTGCTGCCCCCATTGCATGATCGTAAGAAGCGACTAAATTTGGGATCTTATCTTTTCTCTTCTTTCTAAACAACTTTCTTCTTCCTAATGTCTCCCTTGACAATGCCTCACTTTTGGCCTTTAGTTGAGCGTTCGCCCCTGTGAGGAAGGCTTTGGGTTCTGTCCCCTGGCCGGGACATACCAGAGTCTGTACAAATGGTAGTTTCTACTCCTGCTTAAAGCAATGTGTGAGTGGGACGACTGGTTCGCCCGTTGTCAGTATAATGTGACCGGGTGGGGTGTCCTGCTGGGTGTCTTCAGCAGTAGTTTGAGTGGGGTAGCACTATAAAGTCGGCATCAGTTCCGCGCTATCACAAGGAGACAAACATGACCATATCGCAGCCTCCCAAAACACACACACATACACTACACGCATACATCTTACACACAGGGGAGGCCGTCCTTAAATCACCATAGCTGTTGATAGGACGTTAAATCAGAATAAATCAGAAATAATTCATCAAAGCTACAGCCAATCCGGATACAAGTTTACAACACTTAGTTACAGTAGCTGGCAGAGGTACAGGGATCCTTTAAATTGTTATCTTGTATATATTTAACATTTACGTGTACACACATTCAAACAAACGGTCGATATTGACTTATCATTTTGATTGCCATCTCTTACAATTTCAACAATTTTAAAACCCAAGACTATGAGGCTACGGTAGAAGAATCAGAAACAATTCATAACAAACGGTTTATCAAGACATGAATCAGTTTACTTTGATCATGTGAGAACCGTTTTGATTTATATTGTGCTACACATGAATTGCACCGACAAGTATAAGCAACATGATCCTCTGAAAATGGATTAGTTTGCTGGTTTGAAGGAGGGAACTTTGCAATAATTATGTGAATAGGACACTTTAAACAGTTATATCTATGTTGTGACTTCAAATGTTGTAGTATAAATATATATATCCTTTCTTTTCATTCGTTTCGTTGTGGTACATGGATTTGTGTACCTTTTTATTTAATATAATGAATACGATTTGTTTTAAAAATCTTCGTTCTGTTTTCAAATCAGCGTTTAAATCATTGTTTTTTATATTAGTTTTATAAAAATGTAAATCATTTGCATAATTCTATACTTAGGCTACCTAAGTGTAACATCAACGGTTTGATTTAAATCCTATGATAATCGTTTAATTATGCATCATATTCTTTTTCCAAATCTTTTATTCACTTTCACGTTGAAAATATAAATGTAATGCACGTTTGTTTGGTTTACAACGCCATTCTGGTTCATTATCATAGTAATATGGGTGAGTGCATTTCGGACGTAGTACTTTTCAAACTGTATTTCGTCGTACATGGTTGGTAAAAGTACTATTTAACAAAATTGATCGTAACAGTAAACGGAGCTGTTCCATTTCAAAAGAAACCGACATCATCTGATACATCGTCCTCAACATCCAGGGGTTACGCTCACTTACGTACGCTCGATGCATTCCTGGAATATGTCATAGCAAAATTGAAGACTCGGTGTGCGTCACCTTGTTGATGAGACATCAAAAGGATCTCGCGGTCATGTAACGGTAAACATTTACAGGCTTTGAAGTCGGGTGTCGCCCCTTTGTAATCTTCAAAGGACAGGTATCAGCCTAGCGATTGGTCATGTTATTTTACCTGAGACCCATCAAACAGCCATCTTCGTGCCTTCAATTCTGCTATGACATACAGTATTCCAGGGTCACAGAGAGCGTACGTGAGCGCGACACCTGGATGTCAAGGATTCTGATACCTACGCTGAACTATCTTTATTTATAAGGGAACAGGACGATTTTGGAGAGAAATAGAAATGTATTCCAAAGAAGAACATGTCACATGTGGAAAATGAACTTCTCCTTCACCTTCAAGACTGTCAATGTTTGATATCCCCATACTTCAGGAAGGTTTTCATCGAATCGACCAAAAAGGTCCTCAATTATATTTCTTTTGATCCGTTTTGCCAGTTCAAAAGGCTAGGTGTCAAACGCTGTCATACCCTCTTTCCTCTTGGCAGAAAGGTTTATGCATGTAAAAAACCTATGCAGCTCACTGATGTTAATATGGACCCTTGGCATGTTTAGCACTCTGATGAAGTGAACTGCATCAAGAGCACTCAATCTACAACTTGATATTGTATTACAAGTAAACAGACACAATCACCCCCACCTAACCCCGTCCTTAAGTCCTTGTACTATATACCTTTAAATCGCTGTCCTCGATGAACAGTTCATGTTGATGTTGAAAATAGCCTGATCAGAAACGAAGCAGTCATAGTCCCAGATAAATAAACCGACAATCACAGACCATGCCACACAAAAAAATAGTGTGGTTGACTGGGTAAACTCCAAAGTTTTAGACAGAGAGAGCAATCTGGTCAAGCGGCAGATAAAGGAAGCCATCTTGATACGCCGCAGTGGGCCAGTTCTAAATCGAGACGAGGGGGCTCAAACACTCTCGAACATCTATGACCAATCATTAAACAAAGTGTAGCTGGATCAAGTCATTTCGGTAGATATATAACAACTATTGTACATACGCTTACAGCGTAGCCGAAATCGACATCGATTTTGCGGACAACTCGTACACATTTTACACCGTTGTGTGCATACGCTTCACTGACCATTTTTCTGATGAAGGTGACAGTGTAAATATCGTACTAGTCATCGAAACGTCACATAGCATATATTGTACTTATTGTGTAAAAAAGAACTTTTCAAAGCCAGTGTTTCTCAAGAAACATTTGCTACCACTAGGTCTTATCTCACAAGACCTCCGTGGTCCCAGTCTCGCACAAAAACTTGTTCCCACTTGATGAAATAGCTCATTTAGCCTATCGGCAGCACGGTCATGGTCCAGCGGTTCATTTTTCTCCTGACAAATGGGTAGGACACTAGAGTTCAGAAGACTTTAAAAACAGTCGAATAATTCCAAAATAACTGTTAATATATTTATATATACATATGTATATGTATCAATGTACTGTTTTACTATGTATAGGGAATTCGAGTATTTTGATTGATCATATAGGGATTGAATGGGCTGTTTTTATGTACATTGCAGCATTGAATAGCAGTAGCTGGTCCACATATCCTGTGGAACGCGTAAGTGCTCCTCAGAAGATATGTAAATCAGCTACTCTATTCATTGCCGCAATGTACATGAAAAAGAAATCCATTCAATTCATATATCCAAAATAATTACCTCACTTTTCGCACATTTAATCCTTTTAATGTTAGTATCGGACTGAAAACGATAAAAAATTAAAAGCCAGAACTCCAGCTTACACACAAACTTCAAATGTTCGACTTCCGCCGATCAGCTGATTTTTTGAAACGAATAATAATAATAATCAACACTTAGTATTCCTTTCATTTTCGAAAGGTGATCTTATTTGATGTGTTTTTGCATTAAACACCGCATATTACATTGAATATATTTCAAAAAGTGTATGTCCGCACTATTTCAAATCATCGGTCACCATAGTAACTATCAAGGACAGTCGGCGGCCGTGCACCCGTCAGCAGTAGACACAGAGCTCATGTATAAAGGCCCATGGGGCCCGTGCTATGACCTATTTAGTGCCGCTCTCCAAAGGTTT
>JAUMHH010008037.1:0-11238 GCA_032359455.1 Chlamys rubida
ATATCGTTGACAATTTTTTCCTATATTGTAATGTTAAAAGAGTATCTCCCTGCTTCTGCCAGCTACTCTCATTACGAAATCCCCCAAACACTCATCTATTGGATAATGCATGGTCCAAACTCGGGACTGCTCGGTCATAGTGGCGACGTGTACAACTATTATCAATATAATTACGGGACTTCAATTTCTGTTCGCGTAGTGGTTAATAATAGCTGTTAGGGCAGCACGACCAGTCCTAGACACTCGTAACACTATTTGTGTATACATAGTTAATGCAGGCTATTTTGTGTCTAGCGGTCTATTGTTGTCGTCATACACATCGTAAACGTGATCACTGAGCTGTGTTTTGAGTCAGTGAAATGACCTTCCGAGACCTATTGGACTGGACAATTACAAATAACGACATATTGAAGACGCCATCGAACTTGTGTTAAATGTGTATCAAAACACGGATATTTAATTTTTCTCCTTCTCACAAAAACTCTCCGACACTGAATTGCAAGTCGTAAGTCTCAATGTCAAATTATACATGGCACGCAAACGTTACAATACTTAAAGAAGATAATCAAATAACGCTAACCTGGCGCTGTGCTATCCCTTTCGTCGATAATGAACAACAAATCAACATTCTATGTACAGCTGTACTGTGTTGTCTGATCTTTCTATCAATAGAGAAAATTCTTGCTTTCTTCATGAATAACAGTTACCTTTCACTCACAAGTTGAACATTTTTCAAACTTTACAACTGTGCTCTATATACGCACTCATGAAACAAACATCAAAACAAATGTACTTACCCGACTCGGGAAATATAACTATTCATTAAAAATGTAATATTCCCACATAAAAAATAATGAATACTCTCTATGAATAGTTTTATTTCATGAGTTGTTGGAATACATGTATTTTGATATATTTCACGAGTAAGTAGCACATGTGAATCGCAAAAAATGAATTAACCTGTGAGTGAAATATACACTGTACACTGTAACTGCTATTTATCAAAAAACCAAGAACAAGCTGTTTAAAACGTGCTTCTTCATTAAGACATTCGCGGTCGTGAACAGTTTATCCAACTCCAGTCAACATTGTTCAGGAATGATGTACGGGACGTAAGTCAAAATAAGGAATCTTTCGGAAGATTGTATGATTACATATGACGATGCCCATTGTTATATTTCACCTTTTTAAACTTAGCTGTCTGATCGGTCGGTTTCGTGTAGGAATAACACAAAAGGCGTTATTTTCCCAACAGAAAAAAATGAAATATATTGTCGATGCGGAATCTTTTATTACTTTGATAAATATCTAGTAGTGGAGATCGATGTTAACTTGAATTTACAGGGGCATGTGAATTACGACACTATTTGATCCAAAATGAGAATCAGAACAATACTTAAATAATTGACCTCTGTTGATGGTATTATAAGACGTTTTAGGGATTTATATCAACATTCCATAAAGATGACATCCGTTTGTGAATACCTATCATTTTGCCAACTGTTGGCCAACAACCCACAAACATCTAATAATACCCCACAAACATCTAATAATACCCCACAAACATCTAATAATACCCCACAAACCTCAGAAATCAAACAAACATGCCGTGTCTCAATACTCACGCCCCTGCGATAGACTTCATCTGAGTCTTGGATTACCTGTATGCTGTGTTGTATTATTAACGCGAAAGGGTTTTTTCTCCATAAATACAGGGTGCTGTTTCTGAATTTCTTTTTTTGTAGCGTAGAAGCAAAGTTTCCAGACAGCATTCATCAATTTTGACACAACGATACCAAGATCACACGTAACATCGCATGCCAAAATGAATATTTTTGAAAAATATAATTTGTGGTTAAATTGACATTTTTGGATATCAGACTTCGTATACGTTGTCCAGACATTGCTTTTATACTGTTGGTACTGTGAGACCCTGTTAAAGCATCGTGTCTTGACTTTAAACTCTAACATCCTTGAACCAATGCACATAAAAACCGAATACCTTAAAAAATTGTTCCAACAACAAACACTGAAAATACTGTGTGACAAACTGTTTATCATCATTATATATTAATTTTCTCCGTTTAAAAAAGTCAACTTTACATCATATTTTGCAAATGACTTCTAAGCTGAATGGTCATCGATCGCAAAACCTCGGTCTGTGACAAACGTAAACAAATAGAACCTTTGCGCGGAGGAATACCATGAACCTTGAAACTATGTAGAAAAAGTATTTTTAAAACAATCTTATCGTCATTGGCTTGTCCATATGCACATTTACGCTTAAAATGGTGTTGTAATCCTCACAATATTGTTTCTTAAATGTATGTTAATTTGTTTATCACTGAAAATGTTCTTACGCGAAACACTTCTGTGTGGATACTATTTCCAGTTTACGATGTCTCCTTGCGCGAGCAGACGTTATTTTTGAGAAAATACATTTCCAAATGCTGGGAAATGGGAAAACCGGTTCTCAAGTTTTTCTCAAGTCGTTTAACTGTCTTCTTGAGTATTCTCATACTGACAACACCTGCTAATGAGTTTATCCTGTTACCGGTAGGCGGTAAACAGTAGTGTATAGATGATAACAAAGTATATCTCTATTATGTGGAAACCAAGCTTTTGACGGAATGGCGAACAGTTATTTTTATTGGCCCATCTTTTGATTTCCGTTCCCAGCAAGATTAAAAACCCATTAAGTTAACTATGACATTAGGTAACAGTAAGGTCATGGAGATTTTAGTCAAATGCAATTAGCAGAAACGTGCTGTACATGTACATACATTGTACGAGATCAAACTCGAATTGACATCTCCTTAGAGTAAAGTGAGGACGGATTGAAAGTCTCACCAAGCACTCCTCATAGCTTCCAGTTTAATATATGATTATCCACGATCCACATAAACGAAATTAAGATAAAACGTGTTTTACCTTCTTGCGTTCGATTTTCAAGGTCTTACGGTCATATTTCCTCAATTTAGAATCATCTTGGAGACAATTGTCTCTTATTTCAATGGAGGAGAAAAAAATACTAAGAGATGAAAAGTTCTGTGCAATATTTAATTTTGATAAAATAAGATACAAAGTCCTTTACCTATTCAAGTGTTGGAATCAGGATTTGGTAGGCGACATAAATTGGTATGTTTGTTTGAGCATTACATATACGTACTATTAACAGCAATGGTCATTTGAGAACGAGTCAGGTTTCGGCGGTGCAGGAACACCAGAGCATCCGGAGAAATAACACCGACCAGCGGCCAGTTCCTGTCGACTGCACCTACATAGGCCTCGAACCTGCGACCATCATCATTACGAATACTCTTAATCATGTGATCATCATCATCATCATCATCATCATCATCATCATCATCATCATCATCATCATCATCATCATCATCATCATCATCATCACCATCATCATCATCATCATCATCATCATCATCGGTATTGAAATAAAATATGTCTTGTTGATCTATCCAATCATGTACAACACACACAGAGTTAAAGTTAGTGATCCATTACGTAATAAACTGAAATAGATCGATGCCTTAATCTAGACTCTGATGTATCTATAATAAAAACGAAAACCAGACACATTCGGTTTATTTTCAAAAACCAAACAACAAAACATGAAATATGTCAGTTTCAAGGTTTGTCGATATTTATGACCCAACTGGTAGCTGCTGCAACATATTAAAGGAAACTGACATGCTATTTGTGTAAACTACAACGCACACAATATGATTGTCAAATCAATTTGAATCTCAATCTCGAGCTAAGAAGTATTGGATGTATTCAATGTAATGGAATAGTCTTTAATGTTCTGCCGGGACGTTACTTTAAACCCCAAACAAATCATACATGTAGGCGTCAAATATCAAACGTTTTTTATGCAGAAGAAAAATACATTTTTAGATATTTAAGTTCGATCTCCGAGATGTTTCCTGTACGAAGCCTCAGAGGTGGCAACGACAAAGTAGTCCTCGACCACGAGTTAATAAGTCGTGTCTAGGAGTCAATAACTGTTTGAAACTATTTTTTTTTTATTTATTTATTTATTTATTTTGTTTATTTTTCAAGATTTTCAAAACATGTACATTATACAGAACATCACATCAACACACATCCACACATATCGAATATTGAAAGTATCATCATCCTCATCCTCATCTTCATCATCATCCCCATTATCATCATCATCTGATGATTTTATACAATCACCAATACTAAAATATTGCCAAAACTTTAAAACGAACGAGACAAAATTATTAGACGGGATATATACAGTTAAATCAAAATATGTCATGATAACCTTTGCGATAGAAAACAGGATGTGCACATGCTGGTCCATAATGGTTATATTTATAAGTGTATTATATATCCTTATATATTCTTATATATCCTAGAGATACATTCAAAGAGCAAATGTCGGTGATCCATTACGCAACAAACTAAAATAGATTGATGCCTAAAACTAAACTCTGCTTTATCTTTTGTAAACACGGAAACCAGACACGTTTTGGCATGTTCAAATAGGAAGCAGTAAAAATCATATAAATATCAGTTTGTTTACAGGTTTCACCTTGGCTACCGTTATTGTCAGTCTGTATGAACACACTTAAAGCTTCTATCACTTATTCAGCGAATCTGACATGCTATTTGTGAATACCCCAAAATACGTCTGTCAAATTAAATTTTAATCTCAGAGCCGAGCTATGAATTGTTGAGTTACAGTAATACTTGAGTGTGCAAGCCATATATTCAAAGTGACGAAGTATCCCGAGGTCTTTTGTGAGGAGGTTAAACTCTCTCACAAGTCATACATATAGGCGACATGTGTTACATTTTGTATACGTCAAAGTATCAAAAGAATATTGATGCAGGAGAAAAATAACAATTTATTTATTTTCAAGTTCCTTCTCCGAGCTCTCCCCTTCACATGCAATAAGTTTTATACATTTGTATACGTAGCTTCAAAGGTGGCAACACAATAACCATTCGTGGCAACGATTCGTAAGTCATAAAAAAGACGTCAATACCATTGTAATAATTGAGGACATCAGTTGTGACCAGCAGACGATAAGTCATGTACACCAGTGACACTGCGTTTAGTCGTGACCTTGAGTTCTAAGTTAAGGCAGCTAAGATCATTTTAGATGGGCCTCCGTGAACGCTATATTTCTTGTGTTCTGGGTGCGATATTTAAGGTTTGAAATATCTTTTTAACATTTATTAGGGTATGCAACACAGTTCCGTTCAAACATATTCCACGATTCGTGTTAAAAAGATGCATTTCAAACCTTATATTTACGTTCTATTGCATCCACTTTTATTATTTGAAATTAAGAAAAAAAAATGTCTTTTTTCACGTTAAAACGCAAAACACCGTCATGAAAAAAACATTAATTGAACAGCCTTTTTCGCGGGAAAGATGATGCGTTGTCAACTGTGACGAAATACACAGTTGAGCAATAAACAAATAGTTTCTGAGATATGTTTGCGGAGATAGTTGACCGTTAAAAACCGGTTGTGCAGCGGCTACGCTCATCAGGCCACGAAGCGGTTCGACTTTCAACGAGATAGAAAGTGCGTCCGTGAAATGTGGAGTTTCCTAAGAAACCAGATGACGATTTAAAAGATGCTGTTGGCTGAATTCTTATGTCGATCGACTGTGTCAACAGGACTAGCTCATCGTTTGAACATTCGGCATGTATTGCTATCGATGAGGGGACTGACCGACGAGTCGGGACGATTTCACCTGCTTCGCCACTTGCAACGGACGCTAGTGTAGATTCTAGAGGACAGTGAATTATTCTTTTCTGTTGAAAAGGACCTGTTATAGGATCTGATAGCAGACACGCTTCGGTGACCCGACATAAACATGATGTGTCTTGATTCAAAACCACAGTCATTCCATATTCTTGGGACACGTCCGCGACGTCGCTGTCCTGACGCACAGGGGTTCGTTACAAATGTCTGTGACTGGAGTTAGCACACGACGTATTTAAGACGCTGAATACGCGGACTTAAATTTCTTTTAACAGGGTGATTTCTTGTTGATATTATAAAATAAAAAGATTATTAAAATATATTTACATGTATTGTAACCGTTGCTAGACAATCTCGTTTTGTTTTGGTTTGTTTTTGTGTTTTGTGTTGAGGGGGTCAGAGGTCAGGTAACGGTACATGTAGTACTGTTAATATTACTACACACTTGATTTTATTGAATCATGCAACCATTTTGAGTTGGTACTGTTATCTAGAGGCACTGCAACACAAAAGTAAATATAAAAGCATAACACACGAATTCTACACCTGGTCAAAAAGAACTGACCTCGGGTTAAATTAACCATCGAAAAAAGGAGAGTGGATGAAAGATGTACGTGTACCATGTTTTGTATTCGGTATGAAAGAAAATTGAATTGTTGCGCTGTACCAAGCGAAAATGTTATTTATTTCCGTAACATCTGTGTGAAAGAAGTTGTTACGTCACAATTCTTTTTCCGTCATTCGGGTGAGAAAAGGTGCAACATTTGATGCGTTCACAACATGATGTTCCATTTGAGTTTTTTTCTCTGGTTAGAAAAATGTTAACCTAAGGATAATATGTCATGACGTGTCACAATTTGAACTTGTGACTACTTCGTTCCTTGTTGAAAAAGACACAATACATTTGAAAACGAACAGTAACAAAACCTGTGACTGGGAAGGAAATGAAAATCGAATTTATCTCAATATTCATTCCAATGAAGATAGTATTGTCTACCTGATCAGTCATTGTGACGTATGCTAGATTTCTTAATATGTAACAGAACGCTGTGTATCCTTGAGATACATACAGAGAGCAAATGTCGGCAATCAATCACGCGATCAACTGAAATAGATCGATGCCGTGATATAAATTCTGATTCATCGATTGTAAACACGGAAACCAGACATATGTTGTTACCTTCAAATGAGAAGACAAAACGGATTTGCACAGAAGAAATGTAGTTTGTTTTCAGTTTTTTGCCGTCTACATGATATTGCAAATGGTCATCAGCCAGCTTGCAGCTTCTATAACTTAGACAACGAAACTGATATGTTATTTATGAAAGTTACAAAGTCCAAAATAGGTTTGTCAAAAACATTTAATCTCATACCCGAGCATTGAACCTTTAGATTTTTGAATTGTTTATACAACCTATATTAAAAGCAAAGAAATAACCTATCTTTGGATGGGACGTTAAACCGCCAAATTATACATACATGTACATATAAGAGTCATGTGTTAAAAGACATGTATCAAAAGACTATTGATGCAGGAGAAAATTCCTTTTTATCACACAAATTCAATCTCCGAGCTCTTCTCTGCAGAACTCAACAAATCATCAGCAGATGCAGTACGTTAAATATACGCAGCTTTAGATGTGGGAACAAAATAACTGTTCGTAACAACGATTCGAAAGCCATGGCAATGAGTCAATAGCTGTATATCATTGTAATGAGCTGTAGGCTTGAGTAAATAAGTTGTAACCACCAGTCTTGTCTTGGCCTCGAGGTCATAAGTTAAGGCAGATTAGATATTATTTAAGGATGGACCTCCATGGATGTTATGTGTACGTGTGTCCTGGAGGCGATATGAAGGGGCCATACAAGAACATCCACAGCTGGTCTCATAGAACTGTCAACGGGTAAAATGTTCCATAGAAAAATGGAGATTGGATGAAAGATATCATGTCTTGCATTAACAAATGTTGGATTCATGTTCCCATACGTCAATTAAAGACATTTTCCTGCGGCATAGGAACGGTCAAATGCTATTAATTTCCGTAATACAGCTGTATCTGTATGAAGGGGTTCTTATGACACAAATGTTTACCTGACACAATTGTTCATCCAGGTGATGATTTCCAGTTCAGGTTTTTTTACTCGGGTTAGAAAACGTGTTAACATAAGGACGAGCTAAGTGTCTTGGCGTAACACATTTTGCACTTGTGACTACTTCGTTCCTGTTAATATTTTACGAGCAGACATATTGCATTTGAAAGCAAACATTAACAAAAACCTTGACTGTATATGAAACAAAAGCAGCATATATCTTGATAAATCTACTCAGTTCAATGAATCTTGTATTTTGTACCTAATCAAGCATTGTGGCATGTGCTAGATTTCGTAGTTTCTTATATATCCATGGCTATCACTGCGATAAGTTCAGAGAGCGAATGCGAGTGATCCATCAGGCGATGAACTGAAATAGATCGATGCCGTAATCCAAACTCTATTTCATCCATTGTAAACAAGGAAACCAGCAATATTTTGTTACTTTCAAATCAAAAAGATAAAACCGATTTTGTACAGAAGAAATGTAGTTTCTGCTTGAGGTTTTTGCCCTGTCTACTCGATATTGCCAACATTTATGAACCCACTGGCAACTGCTATGTCTTATTCAGCAATACTGACATGCTTTTTGTAAAAACTCAAACGCACAAAATCTGTTTGTCAAATTAATTTAATCTCATACACGAGTAATACATGTAAATGTTTAGATTATTGGAGTGTGTATAACACATGTATTGAATGTACTGAAGTACATCTTTTGTGAGGACATTAAACAAAGCAAACATGTATGCGCCATGTGTCATTAGTCAAATATCAAAAGACTATCGATGCAGGAGCAATTTCTTTATTTATTTCACAAGTTTTATCTCCGAACTCTATCCTCCAGATTTCCACCTCTGCAGGTCGAAGAACGAGAAAATAATACGCTTGCTGTTACCCACTGCATGTATCGTAAGAGGCGACATGTATGGGAACCCCCTGCAGAATTGGTGGAATGCTGTGCAGTGTGCCTTCGGCATGGTTTCTCAGTGAGGTAGCACTATTAAGTCGGTATCAGATCAGCACTATCACAAGGAGGCACATACACCAACATATACTGCCTCTGGCACACATACACTCATGCACGCTTACACAACACACATGGATGCAAGTCCTTAAATGACTTAGCTGTTAATATGACGCTGAACAAAATACACCACCAACAAACCTACAGATCTCAACAATTCATCATCACATGCAACACGTTTAATATATAAAGGTTTTGAGGTGGCAACTAAAAAACCGTTCTTGACATTGATAAGTAAGTCATGGCAAGAAGTCGATAACTGTATATTGTTGTAATGAGTTGTAGACTTGAGGAAATAAGTCGTGAACACCAGATGAAGAGTCATGGACTCAAGTGACAAGTTATGTGGTCGCCTCTAGTTCATCAGTTAAGGTAGCTTCAGTGTGAGCTCTTTTAAGGATGTGTCCCTCCGTGAGCGCTACGTATGTTTGTCTTCTGGATGCAATACAAAGGCATCATAAACGGAATTCCATCTGGTTAAGAAGATTGGATGAAGGAGATACCATATTTTGTGTAAGGTAAGGAAGACAATTGGAGGGTTCAGCTTTCAACAAAAGACAGTGAAGAAGCATTAGATTCGAAAACGTTCACGTTCCCGTGAGAAAATTCAAAACATCATGCTGCGGCACCGAAACGGTCATCTTTAGAAAAAAATGTAAATAATTTCTGTAGTATCTGTGTGAAGACCCCAAGGTGCTGTAACGACACAATTTCCTACCCGAAATGTTGTGAAATTTTGCAAAATTTGTTGTGTTCACAACACGATTTTCCAAATCAGGATTTTTCAATCGGATCAGAAAATGTGCCAACTTAAGGATGTGATGTCTTGGCGTAACATGCTATCTTTTGTGACTACTCCGTTACTGTTAGTAATTTAGGCAAAAGACACATTGCATTTGGAAAGGAACAGTAACAAAACCTGCGACTCGGAAGGAAAAGAAAAAGAAATGTATCTTAATACTCATTCCAATGAAGATAGTATAGTCTACCTGATCAGTCATTGTGACGTATGCTAGATTTCTTAATATGTAACAGAACGCTGTGTATCCTTGAGATACGCACAGAGAGCAAATGTCGGTAATACATCATGTGATCAACTGAAATAGACTGATGTCGTAATATAAACTCTGATTCATCGATTGTAAACACGGAAACCAGACATATGATGTTACTTTCAAATGAGAAGACAAAACGGATTTTACACATAATTAATGTAGTTTGTTGTTAGTTTTTTGTCCTGTCTACACGATATTGCAAATGGTCGTGAAACAGCTTGTAGCTTATATAACTTAGACAGCGAAACTGACATGTTATTTGTGAAAACTGCAAAGCCCAACATGCAATTTGAATCTGATAAACGAGCTTTGAAGTACTGAATTTATATTGGCGTATGCATACTGTACGACATCTTTTCAAAGTGATGCAATATTCTAAGATATCGATCCCAAACAGGCAATAAAAGAAGGCGCCGTGCGTTATACATCAGGTATCAAAAGACTATTGATGCAGAAGAAAAATGACCATTTTTATTCTACAAGTTCAATATCACAGCTTTCTCCTCCAGATCTGTCAATTAATCAACATCTACAATTTATTGTTTGTACAAAGTCTCAAAGATGGTAAGGCAGTACTTGTTTTTCAGCAACGAGCTCATAGGTAGTGGCCAGGAGTCAATAACTGTTTAACACAGCAATAAGTTGATACAATGGATAAATAAGTCTTGGCCACAAGACGGTACAAGTGTAAGTCGTAAATGTGTGGCTACATTTAGTCATAACAGTGTAATAAGTCTTGGCTGTCAGATAATAAGTCGTTGCGAGGAGTCAATACTTGTTGCATAATAAGCCGGACATATAAGTGAATAAGTCGCGATAGTTATATCACCAGTCAGGACCGCGAAATAAGTCGTCACCACGAACCGATGATAAGAGGTAGCTGCAAGGTAATAACTGGTGAAAATAAGTGAACTCTTTCTTTGGCATTTCCCATCACAAAAATAACTTTGAGACGACAGTTTCTCCGACAGTTTATTCAGTATCATTACAATTGCGTATGTATTGTCTATAGGGTGATTTAAGTTTATCAATAGAAATATGAGCTGAAAGTTAGATATGAAATTGTTTCGATTTTTCCCCGGAACAAATTTCGCGCCTGGATAAATACAGTGAACACCGTGAATCCGTGAATCCGACCTTGCCCTCCACGAGGGAGTTTGTTTTGGAAGTTGAATGACACGGCTGGTAATGTCCTCACGCATAACAATTTGTTATGCAAAGAAAATCGTGAGGGGAATTTCCGGTTATGCTTGAGGAACACAAAACAACACGCTTCGAAAAGGTAGTGTTCTTGTA
>JAUMHH010008048.1:0-11238 GCA_032359455.1 Chlamys rubida
ACGTTCTCGACGTTCCTCTGCGTTTCGCAACACGTTACTCGAACGCTGGTGAGAACGTCGTAGTGTGACAGGGCCTTTAGTTAGAAGATCAGCAACCACTGCCGCTATAACGTATTGTTATACTTTTAAAAATGTATTCTTTATTGGTTAACAAACGCCAAGAAATCATTGTTTCTTGTCAAGTTCTCCACATGCATTTTTTATAAGGAGTATCACATTATTTCATTACGGAAATTTTGTGGCAACATTATACAATAAACTTACTTTACTCTTTTGTTCCCATCTAAGTTAAATTTTATTTGTTTTCAATTTCTGATATGTATGTGAAGTTCTTCATTCTAGAAAAATCGCTAAAACACACACATTCTTGACTCTTAAACAAAAAGAAAAAAACCCATTAGGAACTGAGAAGACTCCAAACAAAAGGAACGATAACAACAGGAACTAATATAACGAGAGATACCACAACAAGGAAAAAGACAAAAACAGTGATTAATGAAAAGACATTAATATAAACTTCGGAAACACCAAAATAACAAGAAGGATATCATGAGTCCTAGAAAAACTAGAAATAAAACAGTATTTCAAACCAGGTATTTCCAAAAGGGCTGCAAGTCCTGCGCGTATGTGGCATCAGTAATGTTGTCTCCCGCTAAGTCCAGGACAAATATTCAAGTCTTTGAGAAAAAGACTGTTTTCATAAGGAACAATGTAATGTCATCGTCCTAAATCCGATCATGATGTCAATCGAAGGCTTAAACCGCGTTGATTGAAACGTGTAAGGTAGACAACCCTGGCTCAATAATGAATTGATCACCACGACACTCCCGGTAATTACAATTCTAAGACCATGCCCCAGAAGTGTGGATAGATTTTATAAGAAAAGATCAATGTACCATAAGAAAATACAAGGGCCACTAACAGAAATGAAAATCGACTGTTCCTGGGTCATTTGTTTGTTTAAGGATAAAGTAGAACCCGCTGAATCTATATCGATAAGGCGCCAAGTGTTTGGGAAGGTACGTACAATATTTGAGTGAAACAGCGGATGATGCTATGATAAAGTTGTCCGCCTTTCGGTGCGGTGTATGACGTGGTTGCTTGGCGTTTGTTGTGTGACAAGATTGATCACCGGAAGTGTCTGAGAGACAATTGATTAGGCTAACGGTGTTTTTACAATTACCATAGTCTTACAGAGTGCCACAACTTGGCGGGTCATTGCATAAATATCGAAACTAGCTTGACAAAATATCCGGAATTAGAGGGTAGGCGTTGAAAACGGTGACGACAAGCTGAAAGCACGGCTTGTTTATCAGTGGTCCGGAGGGAGTAAAAATGCAGATACAGCAGCCCCAAGGAATTCTACTTCCTTGTTTGTGAATACAAGCTTAGCTAAACAAGCTACCATAAATAAGCATCTACGGAGTACAGCTCGATAATCCGCTGACTGCTTTCAATATATTAATTTGGAATGTTGGGAGTTTGGTCAACAGTATGCTCGTAAACGTTGAAGACGTCAGACGAATTTGCTCGGTTAAAAATTGACATTTTTAATTTAGTCCTATGTGGCCTCACACTGGTTTCAGTTGGCACAACAACACAGCCGGCGTTTTACTGTCTTTTGGTTGTTTCGCAAGCGCATGTTTTTTTCATGCATTGACGCGCATTCGTGTTCATGTTAGGCACCTGCATGTTACTAAAACTGTCGAGTCCATCTTATAAAATTGGATTAATTGATTAGAATCACTTACATACAAATACGATATCACCTTTATTGATATGATAAAACGTGTGATAATCTGAAATTGAACAAAAATTGTATTTAAGTAATAGTAATAATTATACCTCGCGTCATGCCGAGGGCTAACTATACGAACATGACCGATTTTACTGCTATTTTCCTCAATGTTTCTATGAATTCGACTAATGTTTCTTTGGATATTTCGATGACTCTGGGCCCTAGACATCGAAGTATGTTTACAGTGCTTCTCCTCAACTTTCTGTACATCGGAATTTTCGTCTCCGGACTTATTGGAAATACGTGCACGTGCATTGTCATTGCACGAAACGCCTTTATGAAGACGGAGACTAATTACTACCTATTCAGCCTAGCCATCTCGGATCTCCTCATTATTGTTCTAGGTAAGTTTATCTTATCACTTTGGTATCATTTTCATAGATATACATACACGCCTAATTCATTGTATGGATATAGGTACAAATTTATAGCATTGTACAGCAAGGTACATGTAGAAACTAATTACACCACATACAAATACAAATTTAGTACAATGTATAGATAGGTTACAAATCAATTACATTGTATAAATAGGTACACAATTTGTTTTGTATAGAAAGGTACATGCATAATACCAATAACCTTGTACTTACATGTAGAAACAAACGTATTACATTGTATAGAAAATAACAAACCGTTTACATTGTATGTATAATATAGGTACAAACTTATAACGAATAAACTTTCATTTTTAATAGATACTGTGGAACTTTTTTTTCGTGGGCCCCACATTTCGTGGTTTCCAAACAAAACGCCATTTCGTGGGCACATGAATTCATGCATAACGAGTACCTACTCGAATGGACAATTCCTTTATATCAAATTTGTATTTTCTTATGAGGTCATGGACGAAGATAACTCACGAAATCAACAAAAATGAAAAATCCACGAAAATAAGTGATTTCACAGTTTGTAAAACGTTATTTTGTATAAGTAGAAACGAACCTTATATTTTGTATTGAAAGGTTAAACAAAACTATTTTGTAAAGATAGGAAGACAATTCTTATATTTTAGTAACATAGGTACAAACTGATTATAATATTTACATAAGTACAAACTGATATTTTTGTTTAGATAGCAACTAATTTATAAAATACCATATATATATTTATACATATATATTGTATTACAATGTATAGAGGAGACCCAACTTATCTTTTTGTATGTTAAGGTACGAACAAAGCCTTTTGTGTATTACAAGGTTGTGTAACCCTATAACATTTAATGGATAAAAGTATAAACTGTTATGTTTGTAAAGTTAAGTACAGAGTATCACACTGTACAGATATAGGTATACATTTATCATAATGTATTTTTGTAGGAAAACATTTAACATAAAAACATCATGCATGGATTTAGTTTATCTAAAAGTATCAGCCTCATGACCAAGGTTTTGAAAATTGTCTGTAAGTTCACATATAGATGATTATTTTGGGAACGGAATATAAATATTATTTTTCCAATTTAAGTTGCCAAGCAAAAACAACTTTTCATATTTTACATGATTGAGCCTTCAAGACAATGAATTGATCAATTTGCCAAAGGTCATTGAATTGAGAAGGTTGATTTCAAGTGACGTTTTATTGTTGTTACCTTTTCAGAGTTTTAGGAAAAAACAGTTTTACCTTCATTGTCATAAACGAAATGTAAATACATTGATGTTAGTGTTGTAGCACTACATATTCCACTTTAGAAACGAAAATGTTTTGAAATTATTTGTTTCTCCAAAATAATTAATTTCAAAACAATTCTTTGTACCACGAAATAATTGAAACAACACAATAATACCAATATTGGTTAAATTAAAATTTTATTTTGCATGCTATTAAGCTTTGAAAAGTTCTGCATAACCTTTTTTTATATATAATAAACTTAATTTAATTAGCAGTTAACCTTTGTCCTTGCTTTAAAGCAAAGATAAAACAAATCCCAGCTTTGCAGAATTAATATTGTTAAAATCATACACTGAGACTTATAGGTGATGTGCTCCGAAAACATTGCTGAATACCGTATACATATATATAACAGTGCATGTATTTATGCTGTCTTCACGACATAGGATTTACAAATGTATCATATTCTGAAAATTATGGTTTAAGAAGAACGTGTACAATGACGGAAGATAAACATGGTCGTTAGCCAATTTCACAACCCACACACACACACGGTGAAGGACCTTCCCAACGGTAGTTAGCCTGACTGATAGGCTTGTATTTAATACAGTGCCTTAGACATGGCGGTATCACTGCCAAATCATCTTAGAATTATTCGCATCATCCTATCCTCGAGAGACGCAGATAGTTCAAGGATGAACACCATGCAGTCGTTATCTAGCTCTGGGGTATTGTCTACCGCTTTTCCGGCCTTTTATATATGTTTTGATTCCTCATAGTGTTGTTTTCATGTTCACGTGAAAAACATTAAAAGGACGTATTTGTTTTCTTGATGGAGAACATTAAAAAGTGAGGTGAATTTTTAATATTCTGCACAACTGCGTAGCATGATAATCCATCTCCCAGCAGTCAAAACATTGTTGATGCAGTGGCTGCTTCAATGTAAAGTCGCAATAAGAAAAAGCCAAGACTAAGGCGTCAGAATAGACAAAGGCCCATTGCTTGTTATATTTCACACTACGTCATGTTTTCTGATTGATCAGTTTAGTGTAGTGATTAAGTGTATTTGTCACATAAGGAACTATCGATATCTACATTCTTTACCGTAAAACTATATTTTTCATGTCGGAGTATTTTAGCAATTTCAGTTACAAAAATGTTCCCTTATTAATATATATTGCGTTTTGAGTTCTACAAGCGTGCTTTATATACATTTATAGCTCTTTTGTTAGGGAAACGCGATTTTGTTTTCCCGATATGTATCTCCAGGGCGAGGCGCGAGTGAAACATGATAAATCGAGAATAACCAATGAATCGTGTGGTCCTACTGCAAGCGCAATAAATATTCTTTTCATACTGACATAGAACAGTAATACAACGGTGAAGACGATACAGCCATGATGTTGTTTGCGCTTATAAACGCGTACAAGTTAAGGGCTACTTTTCTATTGTCTGGTGAGGTTCCGAATAAAGGAAATTTGATCGGGAAAACTCGAGCACGTTAGGGGAATACGACGTTTTATTTATCGGTCATTAGATCAATATGTTCCAATCAGACACGCTGTTGTGTAGACGAGATATAAATATACTGTATATACGAGAGAAACGTTTTACGTCAGGATGGAGAAGAATACTTAATAAAAAGAAACACTAGAACTGCTAAAATGAATGACTGTATTTCCATTTGCTTAAGTTCTACATTGACATTAATACATATGTAAATCAGTGAAAGTGTCTGCTGGACTGGTAATATCGTGGTCTGGCCTTAACAGGTATGATAAAACTTGCTTGACACAGATCCTGTATAATACCGTATAGATAAAGGCAATATCTGTCAATTACGGACTATATCGATAGCAAAAATCGGTAGTTCAATAAGTGGTATACAAGCTGATAGTGAGGAAATATCTCAATTCTTTGACAGACACAGTTTATGAGGAGATAAGGAGAACAATTTGCCAACTTTCTATTCTTGTTACGTTTTTGCTGTCAAACAACAACCAATGAGTTTGTTAAAATTGTTTATGAAACCTAGCAATGCTTTTTCTGTTATGTATAATGATCTTATTCTTAGGTTCCCGACAAAGTTTATGGAACCTCCTTATATAATTAGTATGGTCAATTTAAACGAATAACACAGTTTTTCTACTCATAGATACACGCCTATAGTGCATGTGTCTTCTTTCCAAAGTAATTGTTTATCAAGGTAAGGTGAGTGATGATAGGACAGGTAAGTGCACGTGGTTGTTCATGTGATTGCATTCCATTATTATGCCAATGTTCATTGTTCTGTTTATTCTGTAAAAGGCGTCTTTACAATCAGCACTTGCTTTCTTTACCTTCTCTTCTCTCTCCATTCAGTTTTTTTGTGCACTTTTAAAATGTCAATACAGCCCTTTTCTTGGAATATACAGGATTAGAACAAGAATACAGAAAAAGGTGAAAATCGGTTTCCCGTTGATGCCCATGATATTTCAAAAGTGTAACAGAATTTTTTTGTTTTTCATGGATGAAAGCGTTAGTGAAAAATATCGCTATATTCATGTCATACGGGTGTACCTACAACGAACAAAAAAGGCAACTGTATCAACTGTAACAGTTGGGGATTTAATAACGTATTCTTTGTAACGTAGACTTTTCTGATTGGTCAATACCAAAAACGATTTTTTCACAATGTGACAAATATCACGTTCGATGTCTTCCACCGTATGAACGATAGACACATTGCATCAGTTTTATTAGTATATTTAGTATTCATTATAATCACTAGCAAAACTCCAACAATTAAACTATATGTTCAATTTTGTAATTACTCTTCTAGGCTGTATGTTCTGATATTGTATACTTAATTCAATCGCTTACCTGCAACAAATCATACACGATGCTTTTTCTAGCCACACCATGCATATTTGATTTTCAAAACTGTGTATAACTGTAATTGTAACTTGAAAATGACAGGTCTGCTGAGAACGATCAGAGTCATAATGTCGCTCACTGTGGCATACTGTTTATATCTTTGGTTGGGGATGTGATCCGCCTTTGCGCTGTATACGGTTTGTGTAAATAATGAGTTTTGTGTTGAAACGTTCAAATCTCATCGTGTTGTTATACACTTTTGTTGTTTATTTTTAATGTGATGTCCATATTGCGTTATGCATTTAAATCCAATAGCGTTGAGGTTGACCTTACTGATATTGTTATCGATTTTTAGTAAATGTTTGTAAGAAGTTGACACAATGCCTATGCAGACGACGTAATGTGTTTTCGGAATCCAAAACAGCTTTTAACGTACATGTATCAACAGCTATGGTCATTTAAGGACTTGCCATGTTTTAATGGAGGAAAGCCGGAGTGCCCGGAGAAATAAACACCAACCTTCGGCTAGTACATGGCAACTGCCCCACCTAGGCCTCCAACCCGCGACCCAGTGGTGGAGGGCTAGTGGTAGCAACATTTCAGACGCCTTACAGTAACCACTCGGCCACCGCGGTCCCTGTTATCAATTAAAACAATAAGATCAAGCGAGACATCAATGTAATGCATACAATTGTACCTGTCATGTGATTATGCTTTAAATGCATGTTATATTTTAATGTCATATACAATATTACATACATATTAAATCTGAATAAACTTTATTGTGCAGCTGTTACTTGTCACTACCATTAATTAACTCTCCACTTCAGCATTAAAGCCACATATATCGTAAACATGAGTCATAACTGCCACCTGCGACCAACTTATATTTTGTATATTTTGACATTGATTTATTATTCATAAACGACCCCCAAGGGGGATGTGTTGCAAAAATCATCAGCATAAAAAGATCGTTAGGGACTCTTCCAACTTTTCATCTCTGATTCATCGTGAAATTGCTCCATTCTTTAAATGTCAAAGTCGTGAGACCTGTAAATTACACAGTTTAAAAAAAAGGATTGAAGCGATCTTACCTTGGTTTGCTTTAATACTATCTGGTTTAACGTCTTAACAACAGCTTGGGTAATTTTAGGACGTATGTCTTAGCTTATGTCACAAATCACCATCAAGATCTCACGACCTTTTAATTCCTTTACATTGGCATCTCATTAATAAAAGAGTTTCAAACTACGAAAAAAAGAACGATGTAAAGGTACGTCAGATTTTACCACTTTACTGATGATAAATCATACATTTATAAGTTAACTTACATGACAACTGTGTATAGTCATTACTTCTGTGATTGTAAATTGTTACACAATGTAAGTTAAAAGAGGTTTGTGTGTGTCTGTCATCGTAAACATATAAGCGTTATAACTTCAATAAGGATGTTTCTGCATAAAGAGAATGTAACGTCTGGTCCTCGACAGAAATCATCGTTAAAATAATGGCGTCAAACACTCGTCAGGCCGCCTTCTTAACTAGCTATAGTATGCAGCTCATGATCTCTTTAGATTGTCCATGCATAACTTTATCACCTGGAAAACCTTTTTGTTCTGAAATGCAACATGTGCGTTGCATATTCCGTCTTTTCGTATTGCAGAGTTATCTGCTCTTGATAGAGTAACGTCATCATTTTTTGAGAAAACGACGTAATTTTCTCACACAAACTAATGACGTAACAATCAATACCTACTCACAAGAGCAGATAACTCTGCAATACGAAAAAACGGCATAGATACTTCACATTTAAACCCATGCTGGTTCGGGGTAGGAACAGGCCTGAATCCCACTACAGGATCGTAAGAGGCCCTTAACCCGTTCACCCCTAGGTAACTTTAGTAGACTCTACCTTACATTGATATGGATGAGTCCATTATGCTCTACAGTGGTGAAAGGGTTAATGTAGGATCTCCGGCAGAATCGGGTTTTTCCTTCCCTGTCCTATGATCAGGGAACATTGAAGAAACCTAGAACAGACCTGCCGTATCCAAATACTTGTGTAAAAGTCGATAAATGTGGGGTTCCCGGCAGAATTTCTTCTTCGGTGTATTCTACATAGGGACATAAAGGAGACAAAAAGTGATCTGCTGCACCCATTGTAACGCTTGGGAGTTTTATCGTTCACTATTATTCCTGTCCACTCTCTTTCCGTCGTTCTCTTTCTGGCAGTGTCTCTCTAAACACTCGTCCTTATACGACCTTTGCTTTTGCGAGGACGTTAACTCAATCACCCTTTAAGACACATTTGAACTCCTCCAATTCAAAGGTTGGAATAGTTCATTATGGGATTTCAGGGGTAAAAGAGTTAAGCAACAAACATTGCAATTTGCACCAAGCTTGTTTTGTTGAGTATCTTGATCTCAGTTTTGCTGTTGTGTCAGTATTAAAGTGACGTCATGATGTGCTCCTTTATTATGAAGAAGTTTTTATTGAATATATCTAGCTCAGGTTAATCTACTTCTTGTTTGTGTATCACATTGTATCTAGATAATGGGAATTTCGATAATTGTTTCTGTAGTAAAGACCCCTGAACCGTTGCTAAAAAGTCGTCTCTACAATATAATACCTTGTGGGACGCGAAAATTAAAGTAACAATCAAGATGAAACCAACAAAATATAGAGATAATTGTCAACAATATTTATTTGTACTACCCTATTGAAATTTTTTCATCAATACATGATACCTTTTTGATCAGTGCATCCCACAGACGAGCGATATGAACAGTCCATTGGATTTTGTTTATTGATGACAGATAAGTATGTGGGCACTAGAAGTAACGTGTTTACCTAGACTTTGTTATTTCTGATCATCAACAGTAATTGTCGTAAAAATAATGTGCCAGACATATGCCAGGTGGTCGTCATTATTAGCTATACTATACTGCTCATGAGATCGTTAACTAATCCATATGTTACATTTATCAAGTATAAAATAATAGTTTCTCCTGTAAAGGAAGATGAGCGTGTAAATTTACATATAGATGCATCACACTTAAAATTTGCGACAGCTTGTTTTTAAAGATGTGTCAATGGCACTGCGATGTGCTATTGTGCTTGCTTGGTTAAAGGAATATCCGTTTAATATCATGAATATGATGGTTGTGATATTTTTGTACAATTGTCATAAACTGTGACTGCATATAATGCATATGTTAAAAAAACTTGTTGATGTGTGATTATAGCGTCGATAAATTAATTTCGGAAAATAACATAATTTATGGGACTTTATGAATAAAAAGGACGAAAAATATAAACGAGGATCTCACCAAAACCCGCCAGGCTGTCATCATGCTGTTGGGAAAGGCAAAATGGAAGAAAGACATTCATACATATTGGACAAGTGACGGACGGATTTTTGTGAAATCTTCACCGACAAGTGACAAAGTACTTATCAAAAACCAAACCCATCTACTACAGGTAGTCCCCTCCCTGTCTTCAGAGGGTACTGCGAGAGCTGACCGATACTAAGTGCTCCCTCTCATATTTGTATATACTCCATAATAAAACTTAAAGTGTATTGAAATCATATTATACATCGCTTAAAATGTATACTGTTGTATTATCCCGTATTACATTTAAAAATGCACTGAAAACATTTCAAGTGTATACATTCATATGCAATTCTCCATAGTATATCTTCAAATGTACTGAAAATATAACGCTTACCTAATGCATACCTATGTAGATAATATATCAGCAAAAACAGTTTAATGGAATCATATTGTTCTCCAAATATGTATACTTATGTATTAATCAATACATATATACTGAAAATGCATGGCTTTAAAAAGTAAACATATGTGCTGTTTTATACCAAAATGTATTTGAAGTTGTACTGTAAATCTATACTGCTCTTTCAATGCATACTTAACTCGTATGTATTACCCATTGTTATATCTGCAACGATTAGTCCATAGTGTATCTTCAAATGTGCTGAAAATACACTTTTTTCCACATGCATATTGATGCATATATGGTTCCATTTAATACATGTATGTACAAGTTCACTGCTCTCCAAATGCATAGCAATGTATTTTAAGTATTATACCATTTTATACCAGAAGTAAATTTCATTGCAAAATACACTGCTCTCCACACGTACATACTATCCGTTCATTCCTTAGAATATCTACAAATGTACTGCAAATTTGTTAAATTTTCAACCTTACATGTACTGCAAATTTGTTAAATTTTCAACCTTACATGTACTGAAAATATACTGCTTTTCAATGTTTCATATGTATTTTTTGTGTAGTATTTGTCTTTTTTCATAGTCTTCAATTGTACTGTATTAATACACTAGAATGGTTCCAATCTATAAGTTGTATTGGACATATGTGTTTAAAATATACTGTTTTTATTCAATGTACATATATATTTCCAATTTGTCATAGTATTCTTCCAATATAAAGTATGCTGCTTTCCAATCCAAACGTTTACTTACATGTATGAATGTATGTTCCCTTTTTATATATGAAAAATACATGTTTACCTTTTTCCAAATGCATACTTAATTTATTATTCAAAAGTATATCATAAACTATAATGAAAATGTACTGCTCTCCAAATGTTTATTTATGTATAATTCAATTTCATATCTTCAAATTCATGTATGCCTACGTCATTGTATGTACCATGACATTTGATATATGCAAATTTAAAGGAAATTATACAGCTCTCCAAATTTATATTGAATAATTACACTGCCTTTTAAATGTATATATATATGTGTATCATTGATATTATAATTTCACATGTACTGAAAACTCAATGCTTTCCAAATGCATACATTTCTGCTCTATTATACCTTATTATACCATAGTTTATCTGTAAGTGTATTGTAAATATACTCATCTCCAAATGTATTTATAACCTGTAACAAATGCGTTTGCCTGTCAATATAGTGT
>JAUMHH010008059.1:0-11237 GCA_032359455.1 Chlamys rubida
ACGTAATTTTCTCACACAAACCAATGACGTAACAATCAATTCCTGCTCACAAGAGAAGATAACTCTGCAATACGCAAAGACGGAATTGCGTTTGTGTCGCGTACAGCCTACCGTCAGTACTGCTAAGTGTCGTATACAGTACCGTTATTGTTAATAGTTTGGTGTATTGGGTGCGTCCGTTTAACAGCTAAGGTCATTTAAGGACGTGCCTCCATGTGTGTAATGTATGTGTGTGTGATGGAGACAGTGTGTTGCATGCAATTGCGCGGATCTGATGTTGAGGCACCCAGTCTGCACCTATCACTGCCTTATCTTAAATGCCGAATGTTTAACAACTGGTTTTGAGGACCTTGTTATGTCATTTGTGAAGTGTGGCATTGTATATGTAACAAGTTGCATTTCAGTGGCGTGTTGACATTATTTCATTTATTTTACGAAATACTGAAATACCTTGTCAATGAGAAAATTTATTTTGCGGAGTGGGGAGTGGAGGCAGGATTATGTTCCTTATAGTTACAGAAAATGAATATTGAATCTGTCTCCTCCCAAAACAATCACAGACATATATCATTCCAAAATTGTACTTTCCCGGCCGTTTAACGAAGGAGAGTAATCTCCCCTTAAACAACGACACCGGCTATAGGGCACTCTCAATGGATATACATTCAACTGTAGGATAACCGAACTACTCGGTAGTGAAGCGGACGTAAAACCTATCAATCAATCAATCAATCAACTTAAACAAATACCATTTTTTTCACTTTTATTAATAAAAGAAACCGCTACATTGTAATTGTCTTTCCGCAAAAGGGATTTTAAACAAGATCCGTTCTATCGTATGCCCAACCAAAGTATTCATTGATATTTAGAGTAAAAACAAAGCATATCCTTTTTTTGCTATACCGTATAATGATGACGCCATAGAAGGCTACTACCTTTGTGACGTCAAAATCTGTGACACTACACATTACGTATAATGGGGTTACTGCACTGCATACTAGCCTGAATACATGTAGGGTCGCCCTGAAATATCCATAATATCATGCAATCTATGTAAACGATATGTAAAATAAACTCGAAAAGACTCACTTTTCCAATACATATTCATTGTTTTAGCATTTTTAAGATCTTCAGATTAGTTCCAACGCAGTGATTTCGCGATACCATCATTACTTTATTTTAATTTGACAGATTCCACATGATAGAAAATGTGATAAAGGTTTTATATTCTTAACAATATCCTATTCACTCCGCCCTTTGGGCATAGCATCGTAAATCTTAAATTTACCCATTTAAATTTACGTCAAAAATGTAAAAATTGTGATATTTATGGATATTCCGTATTGTACTTGCTTTTCTTCACGCGTACCTGTCGACCTGAACCAGAGTGGTCTGGCTACAACGATAACGTTACAGAAAATAATCACTAGGCATATCGACCCTCGCTAATGATGTTTTACGCATTTACTAACTCCCATTCATACATCGATTATATTTTAAATACAATTATCTTCGGGCATGTTAAGGACGTTACACGAACCAACGTCCTGTTATGATAAAAGTACGAAAGTATCCTCGTAGTATTGTTACGTTAGTAGCTTCCTTTTCAATAACTATTGGACGGATTTAGTCGACTACTTTTGTGAACAAAAAATTATACAATAAATATGCAAATGTAGATTGTATATTGCTATATGCTTCATAAGTGTATAGTCGCACGATAATCTAAAATAATAATAGAATTAATGAAAGGGACGTTCAAGTGTTCGCATACCCAACAAATTAATTGATACACTGAACTAGCGTATGCTCCTTACAGCCTTACATATTTGTTCTGGACCCTTCCGGGTATAGGGCTAGATTTATTATTTATAAAATGTTATACTCAAGTACTATTTATCAATTCAAACTACACGCACGCTCATTTCTACACTCGCATAACTTCCGCAATGTGAAAAAAATACGGAAGTTTTTAAAGTGTTGTGAGATTAATTGTAAGGATATGAAAGTATTACAAAATGAGGACGTAGTATATTGGTACAACTATGATCCTCTCTGTTTTATACAATATTGATAACTAAATCTTTAAATTACAAACATGCTCACAATTACAATGTAATTACAAGGTACGGAATTGCCACGTTAATTACAGCGTAACCGTGTTAGTATCTTTACTATTTCGCAAAAAAAAACAAAAAAAAACCCAAAAAAAACTCAAATATATGTATGTATGATTATATATGCTTCAAAAATATAATTGTTAAACAAATAAATAAACGGTATCAATTAATATTAATTAGTTAGTAGCATACCCTTACATCGATGTATATACGTATATACAAATGTACTTGAAATATAAAATATCAATAATTTTACGTCTAAGAATCATACTCACACTGAGACTGTGACTAGCTCGGACAATCCTTAGTTGTCGGTGTGACTTCACGCAAACCAGACTCAGAACCAAGGCCAAGTTTGCAGTCACGTGACTCGTGCAATATTTGCCAAACAGTAAGTCTGTGCTCTCTTTAAGTACCATCCACGGAAATGATTTATGTTCGATAATAAGACACGGAGACCTACATATTTGAATCTCCCCATTGTAGCCACGATCGGGGAGGTACACTTTTACTGTGGGTTGGTATCTGGTCCCTGTTGGCCAGCTCGTGACCTGAAACATGTGCCTTGTCTAGGTAATTACATTGAGGTAATGCGACTGTAATCCGGATAGGATATCTCACAGATACACAGTCATATATATAGAACATGTATGTCACCCAGTCAGGAACCAGAAATAGGACACGTTTATGGCAAGTGACGTAACACACCGGATACAGCTAGATATATATTTATAAAACAATTCAATCATATTTAAATATCAACAACCAGGTGTTGTATAGGTTCAACATTTCATTATGCATGTAGCACAAGAGTATACATGTAGCACAAGAGTATACATGTAGCACAAGAGTATACATGTAGCACAAGAGTATACAGTGAAGGTATTAGTTGGTAAAATTACCAACCACTTCAAAACAAAGTTTTACGTGTAAAGCCGGTAATGGTGCATCAAACGATTTATGTTCAGGAGTGCTTGATGTGGGGTTTTCTTAATTTTTAACATAAAACAATCGCGTATTAGCACGCTCCAGTATTAAAATCTATATTATCAGAAAGCGTCTAATTCTGTGTCGTTTAATAATAAGTTCTTACATACTTGAACATTACATATAACTGTATGCATTCAAATAAAAAAGGAGTTTCAAAACAACCCAACAATTAGGACTACCATCAAGGGACGCAACTCGCTTTGACCATAAATCACACACACGTATATTACTGTACATAAGTTCATCATACACCTGTACCATTAGAGGCCATTAGCATCATTGAAATGGAAACAAAACTATTTTTCAACTAAGAACAAGAATATCTGTCATATTTAAATCTATACATGAGGCTTCATATCTCGCTCCATGTCAGGTAGGACAGGTAAATTAATCATAAGGTGTATTACGGAGTCGTGATAGGCGGGCTAAGGTATACGTAAACACCACTGTACGACGGGATGCGCTCCGCCCTAAAAACTGGACCATGGCCATTTGCCGATGCTTGTATCATACTATACAAATACATCGTTATCAATTTACAGTTCTATAGCGATAACTGTATCATCCACAACAACTTCCGGACTTCAATATCTAATAGCAGGTGCCCGTCCCTAAAATTGCTCGGTTAAATGCTAATAGTAATATAGTGATGTGCATACCAGTGTTTGATATATCGGTGAATCACTGCAGGTTATAACATTGGCCAAGTACGGACAAGTTAAACATGTAATTATCTTTAGTTATTTTTTTGGACGCAAAACAAATTGGTAAATCACGATATACCTCTACCGGAAGTTATACCGAACATGGCGTCACAATGGACTGACGTGACGTCCAGCCGACCTAACACCGGTCATCTTAGTCAAATTCGCATAGATATAACCTTTTGTTTTTCACATTTCCGGACATACATTTTTTATGTATATGGATGGTTTTGCCAGTCTGAAAAAGCGAGTTTTACCGGCGCCACGTCACTAACAAAACTCATTACGCGACAGAAAGAAATATATGCGGTTGAAAATCTGAAAATAGATTAGACTAGATGGTTGTCCGCGAAAGAAGCGCTTTGTACAACATCAAAGCCATGTTACCACATACGTGTGTATCTAAAAGGGAAGTAACTCTAACATAAATCTATAACCCACAGTACTCGTCCGTCCTATTATCGTTATCATTATGTGGGATTGACCCCAGAGAAAATCCTATTATCTATTATTGGGAGTGACCCCAGAGTATGCCTGCTAAGGACACGGTAATGTTTACTCTATACCATACGCTAAGGAGCTACGTACTTGGAATGTCATATATTGACTGTGTCTCTGTCGATAAATTATTGTCCCGAGTCAGGTCAAGTGTACTCAAAGTATTAACTAGTGTCAGTAGTCCCCCGTTTCCTGTACTGAGTGTGGTCAACTGTCCACCACTCGGTACTGACCAACACTCTATAAGACCGAAAGTTAAGTCAATATTTGCTGGGATAATTTGATTTGGATTTCTATACGGAAATTAAACCTCAACATTTAGATATTTCTTTTATACAGCAACATTTATCAATTGTATATATGCCTATACATGTACATAACTGCCTTTAAAGTAGCCCGCGAAGGGACGTGGTCATACATTTACTAATCCGTGCGCACGAATTTCTAATTACAATGTCCCTTTGCGGGCTCCGTAGCCTTTACATAAACCGATATACAAATAATTCTTTAATACTACCTCATATCCAGTTTTAATTTTTTGACTCTCTTACTTGTAATTATACTGTGGACGAGTTTTAACGAGCTTTGCTACCTTTGGACGACTCGTCCACTTTTCCGTAGGAATTCCCGGGATTCATCCGTGGTGAACACACATACATGATTCTGCTAAAAATTCGCTGTTCTTTCTAAATATTTAAATGTCTATTTTCCGTAATGTACAATTAATCTTTGTCTCTTGTATGTCTTAAAAAAGGAGCAGGCTGATTCGAAAATTCGACTTGATTTTGTCTTCACTGTCGACAACATTTAGTGGTCTATTATATATCTATATATAATCCCATGTAAAACAGAATTTGTTATCATGAGCTATCTACGAATTTCCCCTTTTTACAATTGACAGTGGGACCCGATATCGTAAGCGCTTGATAATAGTGAGATTAATGACCCTATTGACAACAGAAAGTACCCGGAAAGATGAAGACTTCATCTTACATACTTCATCTAATATACTTCATCTTACTTACTTCATCTAATATACTTCATCTTACATACTTCATCTTACATACTTCATCTAATATACTTCATCTTACATACTTCATCTAATATACTTCATCTTACATACTTCATCTTACATACTTCATCTTACATACTTCATCTCTTATAATCCATCTTACATACTTCATCTAATATACATCCTCTTATCTACGTAATCAAGACATTAATATTTGTTTCTATGTCCTATACGGTTAAAGGCTTTTCATTCACATATAACATTTTTAATGTAACATTTCTTATTTAGATAATAACTAAGAATCTTTAAAAAAGTGTTTTCAGTTGAGATTCTTGTCAACTACGACGACGTATAACGATACGTACACGCGGTGATCTAGCGCATGCCTACCCTACCGTGTTGTAAAAGGTCACGTGACCATAGTTTCACGAATGTTCCTTAACTTAAAGTAATTCCTTAGCTTACTTTTTTTCAATAGAAATCTAAAGTTAAGGAGTTTTCTTGGGTTGTTGGGCTTTGACATACGCCGCATGCCTTCTGATTGTAAGCTTAGTAAAGGTCAAACTTCCGCTACAAACATGTACTCGACTTTTTTGTATGTTTACATTATAAGATTAAGGGGCCGTTCTAACCGGCCTTGTTTGAAGTAGGACACAACATCACATCCCGCTGGTATACATAGCAACAGACATGCTTGCTGTGTGAATCGTACACGAGCCGTGATCCTGTTGACGTCAGCGACTTTAGAACGTCAAACTAATTTCTTGACCTTCTTCATCAGAGCGTGCAAGAATCCACGTCATCCGGTGATAATTAGAACTGCTGCACAAATAGCAGGTTAGACTTGTGTGTGTATTAACATCATTTTAGTGTTTTAAATAGCACGAACTTATATTTTTGGGGTTCAAATCGTCAATGTTTCTCTGTTAAAGAAGCTATATCCATTTCCGGTTGTGGAAAACTTCAAAGATAGAGTCACCAACACGTTGCTCTATCAGCGTCTGACACACGACACATATACAGGTATGACCATTAGTCATTATAGCGTGATTGTTAAGACACTATTACAACATAGGGTGGCTCATGTATACAATGAAACTGGTCTAATTTGCTTCAGACGAGAAGCTCGGAGCATTTGTTTCCGGTTGTGGAATACGCAAGCTGTAGTCACCATGACGTGACTCCCCCAGTGTCTGACACAGGCCTCCGTCCAACACTTGACCATTGGTCATTATGGCGCTGTTGTAATACCGGTACTTTTTTTTATATCGGTCTGGCATCGACGCCAGACCGATATACAAAAGTCGATAAAACGTCAGAATAATTCGGACTATACATTGAGCAGCTCATGAGTACAATGAAACATTACCAATTTTAGGAAATTTGCCATTACGAAGACATCTGTTAGATCGCCTGTACCTACGTTGTCAATGACGTTCGTGCATTGCCACGGTGTTAGTACGGTAAGGCAGGCCGGTATATAGATACATCTATACTCATCAACTGTCTACACACTTACACGTGTGCAGCGTCAGCGATAACAGGTTGGAATAACAATGGTAAACTTGATTTGTTCTGATAATTATACCATGGTATCGGTGTAACTAAAACAGTATGAACAGTGCTAACAAGTTCCATTTACGTATTAATACCAAACCCCCTGAAGGTCAAGGGAACATAGCTGACGTGATATATCCAAACGCCAGAGTTGGTCCAGACTCACCAGAGAAATACTGTTCGTAGACTGGCTACTATCAATCAGGATTAGCTGTAGTTTTGGCTATTTATGGAAGACACATGCAACAACTATGACATGCATTGTCATGTAAGGCGACAGATGTGGTTTTCCTCGCAGAACCAGGGACCTCTTTATTAGGTACACTGAGGAAATCAACACGGATCGCTTCAGTTCGGACCTTGCCTTTCTTGTCTACCTACCCTTCGCGGAGTCTGTCCGTCTGCTACTTCAACAATACGAACGAGAGCTCTGGTTGCGATTTATTCGGTATCATTAGTGTACACTGTCATCTAATGACCTTAGCTGTCGTCGTTTGACCTTAGATGAGGAAAGACTTAAAAAAAACAAGTAAACAAGTATAAATTAGAATGTATGTCCAAGTCGTGACATGTTAGCGTAATGAAGCTTTGAAATTGTCATTGAGTGACCACACCAGCAGTGGACATACTCGTCACAACAGCCGCTAGGACGCAAAAACAGAAAAACAAAAAAATCAACCCGTACTTCGGAAGGTTTAACCAGCAACGTCCGCCATACGATTTCCAATAACATCACCACTATATAACATTCCAGTGTAACTTTTAAGCTGACAATACAACTTTCAATAACGTTTTATTTAAATGTACAGGTGTTACGGTGCAATTCGTTATTTGATGCTGACAAAACGTGACGACACAAACATATATAGTATATCACCTGCTGTCAGTCGTGGTACCTGGATGGCACGCCGATATATACAGGTATCGTCACACTGCTATAGTAAACCAGTGATGGTCTTTATACAGTCGCCATCACCTACACCGTACACACTTATTACCATAGCACCTCAACCGTCTAAACCGGAAACTTGTTAGTCCGGCAATGAACACGAAAACTGACTTATCAGAATAGCTTGTAATGCTATATTAGAGTACTATTGGATCAAAAGTGTGCATTATGTAATGTGGAAATTGGGGATGAGTTTCACTATTTATTCAAATGTGAATATTATTTGATATGCAATATTCGAAAATTATACATACCAGATTACTATTGTAAAAATCCAAGCTGGACTAAAATGCCAGGTCTTTTCTCAATTTGTAATACACGAGTTCTCACTCGTATTACTAGATTTCTAGAAACATTAGACAGAATTTTGAAAGCATAATTATATAAACATAGTTAAGGTATTTCTGTTATTTAATGTACTTTTTATTATATCAACTTCATACTGTATCATAATTATGTTCCGCCATGTTTAATTTGTACCAACTGTATGACCTCTTGTTTCGCACTAGTGCGACTGAGTGAACAAATAAACTTGAAAATCTTGAATCTTGAAGTGAGGTTGTTCAGATTGCTCTCCGCCTGGTAACATTGATACATCAATAGTAATACCAGAAATAGCTATACCTGGAGGCCCGTCCTTACGGTAAGGGACCGCTTAGTTAAACAATAATCTTACCATCTTACTGAAAAATATGTGTGTAAGCCCTTTTGTAAAAGAAGTTTTCCATTAAAATCACACGTTGCCTTGCATTCCAAAGATTTATAGTTGTTCAAAATTTGATTTTTTAAAATTAATAGAAATATAAAAGAAAACAGAAACACAGTCAAATACGAGATCTTTACATTACAAAGCCTACGCTTCATTAATGTTGCTGTCTAGGAATTATAAATTAAAAGTGTAAAAAACGGGTGCAAAGTCCATGAAAACTTGACAGGGGAAGTTACTCTAGGCCAGAAAAAAAGTCATTGAAAAGATAAACTCCGAGTGGAACTCTTCTTTCGCAATTATAACTGATGAAGTAATACCTAAATCTTATCATAGAATAAAAGAAACTGAGAATCGTTCTAAAGCTCGCAGGTGTGCTTGTTGCACTTGCTAGCTCACAGCACTGACAGGAGAGGGCATATAACACACTTTGCATTGTATTATGCATTCACACGTCGAGCCTATTGATATCTCGGCTGACAGGCTCTGTGCATTATACATAACATTATCTTATACTACTAATTAGTGCAAGTGTCATACCCCACAGCCTACGTCGATTGGCATAGACAGGAAACCGGCTTTCCGCTGTGATGTGTTGCTGTGTAGGGTCTTGTTAATTCTGATGGAAGGCGACTCCCTGGCGTACGTGTTGTAGAGATAAGTCACATTTTCATTAAAACTCTACATCACGTACCTAAAGCATCTCATATCCGCCCGTGAGGTTTGAGAGCAGAGGCGAAAGAAGTCAAATAATTGACGATGTCAGAGTTAATTTTCCAGCTAACGCCTTGATTAAAGCTATCCTCAAAATCTCATGGGTAACGCTAAAAATTACAAGAAAAAACTGAAACGATAAACTGTCTCGTAAAATCGCTATTCATCAGCTGTGTTTTAGGCGATATCTCTGACTCGCCAACCTAGCTGACATCATTGCCCCTGAACTTTGAGACCAATCAAGGAAAAGTTGCTACATGTGTCTGAAATTGATAGTTATAAATCAATTTCACTAAGAGGTCAGATTTACATTGGATTTGAAATAAGAAAGGATAAAAAAATGGAGGTCACCAAGTAAAACGAACTGTACGTATTACTCAGACGTTTCTTTCCGTAATAACAACAGTGAAATTGACATACGAGAACGTGACTTGATACTTAATTAACTGTAAGAGTTGTAGCCTTCAGCTTCTCGGACTGGTTAATGTAACCTAATTTATTTAAAAGTATTTTAGAAATCTAAATGATGTTCCAAGGTAAAGACGACTTATTACACGTAAATATACATTTGCTATATGTGTACAACGCCAGATTAATAATTAATTGTTTAAATGTATAATTAATGGATCGTCACACCTCTGAGGAGCGGCGATCATTATTCTTTTAATTAAAACGTCAAATACCGAGACTGGTCAAAGAGTCCATGTGATGGACATTAGACACATATATTACAAAGAGTCAGGTGATGGACATTATACACATATATATTAACCTTGATAATAAATCGGGCAGAGGATGGTCGGTCTTCTACGGAACTTTCCTGAAAAATGAGTCACGTGATGGACCCCTAAACAATTTCAAGGTCTTAGGCGTGTCATTTTGTGGAACTTTTCACGAAGATAGATGAGGCCACACTTCAGTAAATATCTGTGACGTCTCATGATGTAAACAAACCTAATGACGCTAATCTCTCCAACCATTCACAGAAGTGTCTACCGTTTTACGCGCTACGACGTCATGACGTATGTCGCAAGACAAGTCCGCCAAATGATGTCGGAGTAAAATAAATCACTTTTGTACTTATTATAAGAGATATTAACTGCTATGTTACAATTGTTGGATATTATATAAATGAATTTCTAAGTTTCAGGATATATTCTACCTTACTCATTATATCTGTGAGTTGTTTTAGAGTGAACTCCCTTATGTTAGCTTACACATTATAAATGTGATAATAATTATGACTACATTTTGTAAGTCAATCTTCAATATATTTATGTGCTACCTACACATTTTCCTTAAGGATATATGCTACCTTACATTGTACACCTTTTATTTGTGTAAATACTATCTCCAGTAAGGACATAATTATGCTTCCATTCACTTTATGCTCATGAGTTGTGTACGAGTTATCTCCCATGACGTCGTTGTACCTTTAATGTGTGTCCGAGTTAAACTTAAAGTTTAATTTAAAATTAACATCATTGTATAATTCTGAAAGACCTGAGCGTCATTAAATACAGTTAAAACGTAATCCTGTGAAACTTTCTAATGTGCGGTTGCCAGTTAACGAATGTGTGTTAGTGAGGAAGGAGACGACTACCCTACAGTGTAATACCGACTATTTATCATTATATGTACACACGAGAGCGATGATGATCCTAGACCCCCAGGCCACGAAATAAATATTTATACATATCTCATTTTTTTTATTTTTCACCACACTGCTTACCTCATTACAAATGACACGCTCAAAAAGTTAAAAGTGTAAGTGTGCAAAAGGACTGGTTAGATTGTTAACAAAATGTGTATATATGGAAATACAGTACATGTATTGTCTGACGTAATAATGCCAGTGATCTTAAATAATCTACATTACCTAGATGATACGCTACACACACGCAAGCACCTACACTACACACATGGGGGCACGTCCTTAAATGACCTTAGCTGTTAATAGGACGTTAAACAAAATTAAACCAAACCA
>JAUMHH010008070.1:0-11237 GCA_032359455.1 Chlamys rubida
AAAGAAATGTAGGAGAACATCTCCGGACAAAAAATTGAATACTGAAATCAACAAAGGGCAATAACTTTTGCAAAAATTGTCGAATCAAAATTCTGTTCAAGGAAACACAACAACATATCATGATTATTTAGCCTACTAAGTTTCAAAGAAATCTGTGAAAAAATGTAGGAGATCTCCGGACGAAAAATAAAATACTGAAACGAACAAAGGGCAATAACTTTTGCAAACATTGTCAAATCAAAATTCTTTTAAGGGAGACACAACTTCATATCATGATTATAATGTATACCAAGTTTCAAACAGATCAGTCGAAAAATTTAGGAGAAGATTTTCGGACATACAAAAGTGTACGCAGGACGGAAGGACAGACGACACCATACCACAATACTCCCGTCAAATTTGACGGGCGTATAAAAATATGATTTTAAAGATTTATGTAGACCTGTTTCCCTTATTGGGCCCTAACCTTTCAAAAAGAAGAGGTTAAAATTGCTTATTTTTCACTCTCTCTGAGATTTGTTTTTTTTAAGATTCCATATATTTACGCTTTTGGGTCCTGCCCTGCTACTTTAAAGAGGGCACACCCTAATGTTAAAACAAGAGGCCAGCGAATCTGTATCGCACACCTGGAAATGTTAGTAAAATTGAAGTTGAAATAGCCAGATGTTGCTGGAAGTGTACATGTATTGCATGGCTAGTCAGGGGTTATATTTATATGCAATTGGACTAAATCCTGTCATCCCAACAGCAAAGGAAGGATTTTGAAGAATTTGCTATGTTTCCCCCATTGTGCCATGCCCCGCTGCCCCCAGGGGGGTCAGACCCACCGTTGAAACAAAATTAGACCCAAGGTCATGCTTTAGACCAAATATAGACATAATCCTGTCATTCCTACTGAAGAAGAAGGATTTTAAATCTATTTATCTATATCCCTTATTGGGCCCCACCTCTCTGCCCCAAGGGGGTCGGATTCAACGTTTGTACAAAATTAGTTACCCTTCATCCAAGGGTGCTTCATCCCAAATTTGGACAAAATCCTGTCATTCCTACAGAAGAAGAAGGGTTTTGAAGAATTTGCTATGTTTCCCCTATTGGGCCCCGCCCCTCTGCCCCCAGGGGGGCCACACTCACTGTTTATACACAATTGAGTCCCTTCACCCAACAAGGATGCCTCATACCAAATTTGGACAAAATCCTGTCATTCCTACAGAAGAAGAAGGATTTTGAAGAATTTGCTATGTTTCCCCTATTGGGCCCTGCCCCTCTGCCCCCCGGGGGCCACACCCAATGTCGAACAAGGATATTAGGTTGAAAGTGGGTCAATGTCATTCATTTGAAAACATGCTACAGACCCAATTTCAGTACCCTGGGCCTTTTGGTTATTGAGAAGAAGTTGTTTGAAGATTTTACATTTGACCCCTGTGACCTTGAAAGTGGGTCAAGGTTATTCATTTGAACAAACTTGGCAGCCCTTCATCCCAGCAAGCTATAGGCCAAATATCAGTACCCTATGCCTTTTGGTTATTGAGAAGAATTTGCTTGAAGATTTTAAGACATTTGACCCATGTGACCTTGAAAGTTGGTCAAGGTAATTCATTTGAACAAACTTGGTAGCCCTTCATCCCAGCATGCTACTGGCTAAATATCATCAGCCTGGGCCTCTTGGTTATTCAGAAGAAGTTGTTTAAAGCAAAAAGTTGATGACGGACAGACGGACGACGGACGCCGCACCATGGGATGTATTACAATATGGAGCGAATGGAGCCTGAAACATGTCAATATGTATGTGTGCACCAAATTTATTTATAGGACCATTATTAGCACACTTATTGCACATAAAATAATAAGCCAATCAAAATGTATTTGTAAATATGCATAGATGACATTGACCAGCAAACTTAGTCTTAGACATATGGATTCATTCATAGTTAAACAGGGACATGGATTCATTCATTGTTAAATAGGGACATATGGATTCATTCATATTTAACAGAATTTCCTACTACAAAGGCTCTAGTTAAAAACATACAAGTGTTTATGCAGTGGTATGAACCTGCAGCTGACGTGTGAGGTTTCTATTCTTTGTTTGTTTGTGATTTATGACCTATTGACAGCTATGGTCATTTAAGGACGTGCCAGGTTTTTGCGATGGAGGAAAGCCGGAGTTCCTGGAGAAAAACCAACGACCTACGGCCAGTACTTGGCGACTGCCCCACATAGGCCTCGAACCCGTGACCCATTGGTGGAGGGCTAGTGGTAGCAGAATGTCAGACACATTAACCACTTGGCCACCGCGGCCCCTGGTTTCTATACACAGAGTTTGATTGAGATATGCATAAACAATTGTGGTCTATTTTACTGATAGTGATACAATCATACTTACTTAACCCATTGAGCAGCCAATGTCTGCTGTTACGTCCTACAGAAGTAAACAGGAACTTATCACATACAAACCAACATAGGTACAGTAACAGGTATACCTCAGTACTCAAATGAGAACATGCATAGCTCAATGGTAAAACCAACTTTCCTATTTGATTTTTTTATGTATGAAAACATGTGCAATAACCATGTTGACCTTTGAACCCACCATTTCAAGATCTTAATTTGTGTCATGTGAGGCATACTTGCCAACTTTTTGAAATTTCCATGGAGGAGATTACGTGTGCTCAGAATTGAAAGCATACATATATATAAAATGTGTGTATGTACACCCTAGGGGGACAAAATGCACTTTAAATGACATATATGTGCAGAGCTGTTGTTTCAGATAAAATCATCAGATCTTAGAAAATAGGAATAATTTAGTAAATTCACTGGTTTAAAATGCTCAATTTTAAATTAGGGTCCAAAATTGGGAGAGTTAATATTGGCAAGTATGGTGAGGATATCGCAATATATCAGAACACCAGTATACAATGTTTCATGGCACACTGCAGGCATATATCACATTTTATCACAATTTAAACTTTGCAAATTACAACACATTCTAACAGATAGGCCATACAAACAGGCCATTACTATTGTTGGAAATCAGTTGAAATCTTATAGCCAATGGTTTATATTGGTTTAACAAAAAGCTTCAATCTCTGTGATCCAAATGATATGACTCAAGTTTGATAACGATTTGTTTAAAAATTGTGCATTAATGATAAGTGACATATTTTTATATACATATAATTATTATATGTCTTACCCATTTTCTTTCTATATTCAAGAAGTGTAAACATTCCAAACGCAAGAGGACCAGCTGCAAATATGCAAACAGATACATTAAATAGTAATGTATACAGTTTATATATATATAATTATCACCAAAGAGTATTGTCCAATGAGTCTGTACGTGCCTAAAATATTATAAGGCCAAAAAAAATAAAAATGGTTTTCCACTTACCCTACCTACTGTAAATTTTTGTGCCATCCCTAAACATTATTTTTATTGGCATTTAGTGTTATGCACTGTTAAAGTCAGAACTCCTGCTCTATATAAGTTAGTAAAAACATTTTCCATAATAAAGATACCAATTGCTTTCATACCTACCCAGGGGTCGACACTATACACTAGTCCGTTAGTCCTGGACTATTAGATTTCAGCAAGGACTAGTGAATCACCTAACCTAACTGGTCCTTTCGACTTGTGAAAAATATGATTATAGAATAAGAATATTCCATTTTAGAAAACTGCTTAAAATAAGATAAATTGCATGATAATTGTCAACATTTTCCCAAAACCTTTACCATATCTTTATGGCAGTTGTTATTTTAAGTCCCCTACTTTTGATGTTTCGTGCTGTAGATCACGATGTTTCTTTATCCGGAAATCTTGGACTAGTTACATTGACGAAGGAAGTTAGTAAATAATCTATTCAACTAGTCCTGTGGACTACCAAGCAAAAACAGTTATATTAGTGTCTAACCCTGCCTACCCCATTTTTTATGAGGATGATAACGGAAACACAAATAGTTTTTGTTTTGGCCTTAAAAGTCATGCAAGCTTCGCACCATATTTATAAACTTTCCTGGTTAGTAAATTCTTGTCCAAGGGAACATTGTTAAGTATAACAGCGTATCAAATAACCTTCTCACCATAACATCAACAACACAGTCCTTATAGACAATTATAACAATGTATCAAATAACCTTCTCACCATAACATCAACAACACAGTCCTTATAGACAATTATAAAAATATATCAGTCTTATAGTTGAGCTCATTTACTGGCATCCCACAGATCAGACCAGGAAAACATTAATTTTGTAATTGGTAACTAATTATATAACAAACAGTCTGCTGAAACAGAAAGTAGAGTTTTGAAGGTAATTAATATACATACTGATGCAATGTTGAATATAGTGCTTGATTGGAATATCAGCCAGTCACATACTGGAAATTAGCAATAATAGCACATGCAGTAGTACTTTCCTCAATGCATAAACAGGCCAATCTGCAGTGTGTTTGTTACCTTAATTCTACAACAGCCTGTTCCTCTATAAATTGGGAAAATATAGCACTATTTGTATTGAAATTGGGAATATATTCCTCAGTTTTGGGTCATTTTGGGAAAATAAGAGACTTTTTAGCTAGGGGAAACAGCCTGTATTTGGCAGTAAAACTGAGCAAATGAAATCACTGATCTGTAATATTATCATGTATCAAAATTAAAATCCATATGAGCAAAATACTGACGTTCACAAACAAAATTGAAAAGGTGTGAAGCTTACCTACTAGTACATTCTTTAGCCGCCTTCCATGCAGGCAATCCATGAAATATTGTGTCTCCACACGAACTCTCTATCCAACACAAAAACAAAAAAAGATACTTTCAGGATCAATGTTCAAGAACAATCACCAACAAGAGACCCAGAGGGCCTGTATCACTCACCTTGATATTTGAGCAGTCAAAGCAAAATATTCTCAATAAATTTTATACTGTACTACAAATATTTCAATCGCCAACTTTGTCGGCTCCATCCGTTGAAGCTACCAGCAAAATATTTGTATATGATTCTATTCTTTTTGGTGCTTCAGAAGAAGTTGTTTGCAGTGTTTGACATATTTATCCTACTCCAACAATGTTAGAGGTTTTACACGGCGAGATACTTTTGACAGGCGGTTGCAGTCGGCAAAATCATATCCGATAGAAAAAAGGCCGACCAGCGGCCTCTCATGTTATGGGAGTACTATATAGGTTGAGGTCACTTTCCTTCTCAAACTTTGTTGGCTCTATGCCAAGAAGCTACCATCCGAATCATATGGATCCATGTCATTTTATTCTTCAGAACAAGTCGTTTGAAGTGTTGTTGACCTCTGTGACCTTTAAAGTAGGTTGAGGTCATTTTCATTCTCAAACTTTGGTGAGCTCTATTCCAAGAAGCCACCAGCCAAATATGATTATATATGCCTTTCGATTATTCATCCGAAGTTGTTTGATGTTTTAACATTTATTTGACCTCTGTGACCTTAAAAGTACATCAAGGTCATTATCATTCGCAAATTTTGTTGTACTCAATCCAAAGAAGTTACCATACCAGCCAAAAATTAAGATTCTTAACCTTTCAATTCTTCTTCAGAAGTCATTTGAAGGGTTTGACATATTTGACCCCTGTGACCTTGAAAGAATGTCAAGGTAATTTTCACTAGCAGACTTTGTCGGGATCCACGCCAAGAAGCTACCAGCGAAATACTAAGATTCTATACCTTTCAGTTCTTCAGAAGAAGTCCTTTGAAGTATTTGACCCCTGTGACCTAGAAAGTAGGTCAAGGTCATTTTTGTTCTCAAACTTTGTCAGGCTCTTACCAACAAAGCTTTCAGCCAAATATCATGACTCTAGGCTGGCCCATTCTTCAGAAAAAGTTGTTTAAAGGAAAAGTTGACGGACAAAGCCGGACGGACGGATGACAGATGCAGCGCCACGACAATAGCTCACTTGCCCTTCTGGCAGGTGAGCTAAAAACAGAATGAAAATATGTTGAAAAGCTACGTGGTCAGCAGTGTGCGATATTTTGTTTTGAGTACTGCTTGCAAGCAGATTTTGAAAATTCAGCCAAGCTATGTTTTCAGACAATTTAACTTCACCTCATTGTTTGACTAGTTTATTATGTACATCCCTGGCTACAAGACTGAGCACACAAGACTCAGACTGTGCCAAACTAGATAGTACCCAAAACTTGATAGGTACTGGATAGTACCCAAAACTGGATAGTTCCCAAAAATGTATAGGTACTGGAAAGTAACCAAAATTGGATAGGTACTGGATAATACCCAAAAATGGATAGGTACTGGACAGTACCCATAACGAATCCTTACTAATAAAATAATTCTTTCACAAAATTAGCCAAGTCTGTCTTAAGACATAGTACAAGAAATGTTGCTTGCCTATTGATAATATATATGTTTAATATTATAAGATAGCAAATATCAATAGAAACACATGTACAGTAAAACCTGTGAGGAGATCTTAAGCGAGCTGATCTAAGGGAGGCACTGGTGCGGGTAGGGTTAATAAGCCTTAGGTGATTGGTACTGGTAATTGTAATCTATACACCTGTGGCTAGGAAAGGTTCACAACATATTGACACCTCGAGCTCCTGTCAAATTCATACATGAACTCTAACAGGTAACAATTGACGGATCGCCAGTCCAAGTTAGCCACGCCCCCAACGTTGTTTTGACGGGCCATTTGATTATGACGTCACAATAGAATGTCGTCATTGTATTATGACGTCACAATCAAAAGGCCCGTCAAAGGACGTTGTGGGCGTGGTTAACTTGGGGTTGGCGATCTGTCAATTACATGTAAACACACTAATTAGTCGCCCTCATCATAAGTTCTTGTCATAATATGTGTTTTTTACACATGGATTGTTTTATAAACATCTATTTCATTATTCAGATGAACTTCCAATTATAATTGCTGAAAACTGTAAGTTAAATTGTCACCAAAACTTTTTGCAATTATAAAAAAATCTATATTAAACTCTGTATCAATCAAACACCTAGAAAGTAGCAAGCCGATATCGCCTTTATGCACGGCCGCAGCCCAAGTCTCTTGACGGATCTCCGAGAACAATAGGCGCATGCCTGTGTGTGCCAGATCTGTGTGAATTGCGAATCTCTGGCTTTATATATCTCTGATCGGAAGAGAGACAAAGTTTCCATTATGGAGGTCAATTCAGATTTCAATTGCCTTTGCTACATTAACTTGATAATTTAAGTTACATACATGTAGGAGATCAACAGAAATGGTTAATATTGCAAACCAGTGTATGGTTGCCGACCAATGTGCTGTCATGCTAAAATTGCGCGGTATGATTCACACCGGGCTTGATCCATTCCAAGGCATGGGGCAGAGGAGGCTATAGGTACATGTATTAATACTAATAGTTCTAGATCTTAAGTCCATTTCCACTACTGCACATCAAATGAGTTGTTTACGAAGTTGCATGATTACACTTTTTAGATTTATCCCAGTGGTGGGCCTTGTTTAATTTTAAAATGCACTTAATTCACTCTCGGAGAGTGTTATACCTTGTCGTATGTCGCAGCGGTCAAGCTAGTGCCGGGTTTAGCTTGACATGTATATATTTGATATTAAATTGCTATTTTATAAATACGTTTGAGTCTGGAAAACCCATTTACAATAGTCCACTCGTGTGACATTGGCGCCTAACGTAGGGCCAATGTAACAGAGGTCATTATTTTTTCAATGCCTCCGCTAGGAGTCGAACCAGGGACCTCTGGCTTACTAGCTTACACTCTAATTTCTAAAGAGTAATTATCTCTAGCCGAGTCGGTACTGTAGGAAGCAGGGTGACAGGGTGACAGTAAAATTTAAATATATTTGGTTCTTCCACAGGTACTAGCCTCGTCTGTCAATACACCATTATTGGTGCATTGATAGACGAGTCTAGTTCCTGTGGTTCTTCTATGTACCAGCAATCAGCATTGAACAGTTGTGGAGTGGATGTAAACAGGCATAAAGGTCATTGTATGATCGTCTCTTACCGGGCGTATTCAGCTCTAACGTTAACTAATGACCCAGGGTATCAAAAATATTTGTTATCTAACAATAATGACAAGCGTACAATGACTGTCATATTCTACCTCTGCTCGTGCATCTCGATCTTCTGTATGTGCAGACATAGTCCCTGCAGACATCCCCGAGTGTAACAAACGGCAGCCATGAAAAGCTGGCCCCAACGCACTCACATCGTTGCGTATTTTTCTACCGGAAGTATAACCTTAACTAGCACCAATATAGAAATTTATCAATAAGTTATTTTATATATTCAAATATAAATTACGATATTAACTGATAAATTTTAAGAGATTTATATTAGAAACCACATAACACTATACTAGAACTAGAACTACTAAAATGGCTGGTATAATCCCGAGTAATAATCTTTTCCGAATGAAACTGGAGGGTTCCGAAGATCCATTGGAAAACGGTTCCGGTTTTTGTTGGTCCCCTATTGTTTAAATTCGTTTTGTTATTACCGCAGGCCTTGCATATATGTAATAGTTATATATATACGTCTCTGATCTCATGAACGAAAACAAATATAACGTTCATATTTCAGTATGTGATAGAAGACATCGATCTCAAAAAATTATCAAGACAGTGTAATATATACGCCTCTGGTCAAATTAAAGGTAATCAAGGTCACAGATCTATGAATAGAGCATTTTCAACGTTTTACGAACGACCATAACTTCAAAACCTTTCGTTGTACTGTTTGAACCCTTCTTATGCTTCCTGTATATATCCTGATCGGGGCTAACTTTTCCCACTGACGTTATCTTGATTGATTGATTGATTGATTGATAGGTTTTACGTCCGCTTCGATTTCACTACCGAGTAGTTCGGTTATCCAGCAGACGAAGAACAGAAAGGAAGATGAGTAGAAGGGATAAAGTATGGAGTAAAAGAATAGAAGAGGGGGATAGGTTAGAGAAGGAGCCGTCTATCCTATTGACTGTATAAGTCTAGTTTTTGTAAGACGGCTCATATGCCTAATAATGCCTTAATTATATAACCTAACACTCGTCGTACAGCAATTTCTCCCAGAAAAAGGATAAGGGTCTATATAGGGGAAGGGGCTCATTTACAGGTGGGGATGCTAATTACAGCAATTATGCATGGTACATGGACAATATATCTTCTGTCAGCTAAATGTATACACTACAGAGATAATTAATGTTCATGTCTCTGGAATATTGAATTAATCAGAAAAAAATGAGAATCTAAAATATTAGAAATAGAAATATTTCTAATCACTTGGATGTCTGATATCTAAATTTAATTTCAAACTAGGGCAGATAATCTAGTAGAAAAATGAAGCTTGAAAACTCTTTACAAAAACTTTGGGGTTTTGAATGATAAAGATGATAAACAATAATAATCAAGGGTGACCGCTTAAATATATAATAAAGTTTATAACTTCAACATTTTACAGTTACATGGTCAACCAACTAATCTCACTCAAACAAAATGACCCGAACCCGAACGAACATTCACAACTGGCATATAAATTTATGTCAAAGACAAAGTAGCTTGACAATATGCTGTTCAATTGATCTGTGTGTAAGCAATAATGAAATGAGACAGGTAAACATTGCCATTCAACTCAGAATAGGATTGTCATATATATAGTTTCATGTGTGGTTAAAAATTACACATATATACTAGGTCTAGGCATATATACGATATATGTAGTATACCGGTTTTTTAACCACAATTGAATTGGTGGCCGGTGGTCAATGATAGACTTGCTTAAGTTCCAAAAGTGTTCAAATAAAATATTTTCATCATCATAATGATCAACCATTCACCCCTAAAGTCACATTTGAACCTTACCAAATCAAAGACTGGCCATGGATGGGTAAGTCCAGTTTAGATATGTAGGGGTGAATGAGTTAAAGCTGAATCTCCCCCATCAATACAATAGATGCTTTATGTCACTATGTCACTGTGTTACTGTGTCACTGTGTCACTGTGTCACTATGTCACTGTGTCACTATGTCACTATGTCACTGTGTCACTGTGTCACTATGTCACTGTGTCACTGTGTCACTATGTCACTATGTCACTATGTCACTGTGTCACTGTGTCACTGTGTCACTGTCACTGTGTCACTATGTCACTATGTCACTGTGTCACTATGTCACTATGTCACTGTGTCACTGTGTCACTATGTCACTATGTCACTATGTCACTGTGTTACTATGTCACTGTGTCACTATGTCACTATGTCACTGTGTTACTGTGTCACTATGTCACTATGTCACTATGTCACTATGTCACTGTGTCACTGTGTCACTGTGTCACTATGTCACTGTGTCACTATGTCACTGTGTCACTGTGTCACTGTGTCACTATGTCACTATGTCACTGTGTTACTAGGTCACTATGTCACTGTGTCACTATGTCACTATGTCACTGTGTCACTGTGTTACTATGTCACTATGTCACTATGTCACTATGTCACTGTGTCACTGTGTCACTGTGTCACTGTGTCACTATGTCACTATGTCACTATGTCACTATGTCACTGTGTTACTATGTATTTAATGTCAGTGTTTCCTCTACCTCAATTTTACAACACCCTGTTCATGAATTGGGAAAATATAGCATTTTTTTCAATGAAATTTAAAGGTTCTTCATTTTGCGAAAATAAAGCACCTTCTTGACAATAGAAAAAAGCTGACAGCATATTAGTTATTTATTACTGAAAAAGTCACGTAATTGTTGTTACAAAATGTACTTTACTTAATATGATCGTATTATATTTGTTTTAATAGCAATCCCTGCTGTTATAATCGCCCACTCCTCCACCTTGGGGGCAAAAATCCCATTATAAAGTGATTATTTTCCAGTATCTTTTTTAATTTTGAAGATATCTCCCATATAATTGCCCATCAGGCCCCTATAAACTTCCTGATATATGTGGTTGTAAATATTGAATCCAATAATTGCCCATTCCTACTTTCATTTTATCATGTGTTCTATTAATCGCTCAGATTATTAGTTATCAGAAGTTCAGAACAGAATACGGTATACATTTTAGATTCTTATCCAGTACGGAATTTTGTTGAGGTGAATATTTATATAACATGCTCTTATGTTGATGAGGTGAGACTGGTCCCCACTGAGGTGAGACTGGTCCCCACTGAGATGAGACTGGTCCCCACTGAGATGAGACTGGTCCCCACTGAGGTGAGACTGGTCCCCAC
>JAUMHH010008081.1:0-11237 GCA_032359455.1 Chlamys rubida
TAAATTATAAGTTAAAAAAGAACATAAGAGGCAGAGAAAACGTAAATATAAGTATTGAACTGTTTTTGTATGGTATTGATGATCCATTTGAATGACACAGCTTTGCAAGCAAACAAATCATAATGCGCGAAAACAGCTCAATGCTTAAATGAACCTGTATCCAAATATCCTCCCTCCTATTGGAAAAGTATATCTCCTTATGTAACACCAAATAGAGTAGCTAACGAAATGGTTTAAAAATAAACTCTTAGGAATGTATAATAAAATAAAAATTTCTCTTTATTTTCTATCAAATGTATGATATACACAAACCATACATTTTTATTATGGACATTTTAAAGAGAAAATATATACACATGCATATAACGAACATATTATTGAAATCACAAACAAAGGCAATTCATTTATCTTGGATTATCGGGTGAGATTTGAGCATTTCTTTATCAATCCTGCCATATATATATTCTACCCGAAGGAAGTGTATTTGCAATCATTAAAACCATTAAAAATAATTTTGCAGCATGTTAAATACAGGACGTCAGTGATTTTACAAAACAACAAAAAACAAAAACAAAAAAAAACCCAAAAAGACATATTCATTGCTATTCAGCTGTTAATGAATATTCAGTGTCTACTTGTTTTGGTGTACGACAATATTGTGACAATGCATACATGTTAACTTTTCATTTAGTAGAAATAACGACTGAAATTGATGGTGCTTCGTTCAGGCACACGATTTTAAATTATCATTTTGTTTAATTTTTGTAAGCATCTTTAACACTCTTACATCACTTGTCATAACAATAGTAAGCCCTATGGCGTTTGTAAAAATGGTCAAATAGCAATTTATATCCAGTTGTATTCAAAATGATTACATGAAAGTACCGGCTTTTAACATATTTGCATGTTCATATATTGAACCTAGATAATATTGGCCAAATGTTAGGGATATAAAACTCTTACCTCCCACAGAACTATATGATAAAATCTAGTAAAGGCACAATTCAGATTAATGCCCTATAAAAACTGAAATAAAGAAGTATTCATTTCACTGAAATATAACATATATGTTATCAAAATAGGTAGTTGCATGGGTGGATTGGTCGAGTGGTTAACACTTCGGCCTTCCACGCAGGCGGCCGGGGTTCGATCCCCGAAGTCGTCGCATGCATGGAATATCAGAGGAAGTGTTTTTCTCCTGCACACACAACTCCAACAACCCAGGTGGAGTATAAAATGGTCTCGGGTGGATGTTGTGGTATCTGTGCTGTAGCATTCAAGTGAGGTGGAACTATAAAAGATGTCATTGGAAGCACGGTCCCACTACAAACAGAACACAATACATCTCCAGCACACACGCAGGCATACACACATAGGGATATATTAGCCAGGTGGTATAGGACTAGTAATTAGCGCTTGATAAGGCAGCTCCTACGAATTCCTCAAAACTGTATTGATTAATGTATATGCTAATTGTATTAATTGTATTACATTGTTTATCTATGTACTGTAAAGCGCTTAAGAGTGGCTTATGTTAGCTAGATAGGGCGCTATATCAAATGTTGTATATTTATTTATACAAATTATACTTCCAAAAAACCGAAGAACATGTCCCAAAATACATGTTGTCTTAATTAATTATCAAGTGCCTGTGGTCGGTAATAGGAATATTTCTACCACAATGTCTCTCTTAACTATTATATTCATTAAACTAATCGTGTGTCGTTAAAAAATAAGTGCTAATCAACGACTGATAAAATCCTTTTGTCAGTTTGATTGATTAAGGAACTACGCTATGGAACGTGGTCGTCTACAGATTAGCGCCTTTTATATAGTGCCATAATAGGATGTTTAGGAATTTTACAAATGGTTAACATTACAGGCACTCAAAATTGATTAAAATTGATTAATATCAAAAGATTTGAAACAAAATAAATAAAATAAAATAAGTGTATCTTTAAACCCAGTTGTATGATTTTGAAATATTATTTAGCAACAATTTTCACTTCAAGCAGTTTTTCGTTTTTTTAACATTTTACTTAACATAGAAAACAAAAGTTACGGAACCACTTTGTGAATAATGATATGAACCTGTTTCGAATCAATCGATCACATCTATCTATCTACAGTACATTAGTTACAAGACATATCACATTGAAACAATGTCCAAAGTTTACGCATGATTGATATAAAACAGAGGTCAAAAGAAAATCAACGCCTGCTAAAATTATTTGACGCTCCAAAGCACTTTTTACCTCAAATATTTGCCTTGCAACAATTTTTACAGCATACATAATTAAATATAGAGAGATATAAATGTAAAACGATTACTCTGAATTATATTCTGATAGTATTCATCTCCACACACACACATACCTTCACGCACACACTCACCAACATACTATCTATTCAAAAGCTATCATTATTTATAATTTCTAATATGATTGAATGAATGAATGTGCATTCATTTTATTAATGGATGTGCAAATAAATGTTACTCTAAATAAAATACATATTATGCATTATAACATGCACAATAAAATGTAAAATGTTGGTATTTCTTTTCTTTAATTTATATACCTCCAATTGTTTATTCATCATGTCGTGTAAATATTTTCAAAGTAATTCTGTTGAATACTGATCGAGTCCACGTGACAAATAGATGGCGAGTAGTGAATGCAGGTTTTTAAGAGCTTATTAAAATATTGTTGGACTCATTAGAAGAAATGATATTTGAAAATGAAAGCTCTCAGAACATTTGCTGCTGTTTCCGCTTTGAAATTAATATAATGAAGTTTATAAATGACAACTTATTTCAGAAAAGGGAGCTGGAATAGAACGAGAAGGCTTCTTTGACAATAAAATGAGGTAGATAGAAAATTAAGGAATACTGGTATGTGATTATATCATTATTTGTAATATTCAAAGATGTGCTTGTGCACAAATGTCCTGTAATAAAATGCCAGTTTTAAACAAGAAAACAATATCAATTGGTTCTATCTTCTTTTGTTCTTAATACACAATTACCAAACTGCTGTAACGTTGAACCATCGGAACTCAAAGTCGAAACGAAAGCAAAGAATAACCAACGACCTCTAAAAAGAAATCAAATAATCCAGGTGAGTAAGCGTTTTCTTTCAAAACATCATAAAATCCTGGTTACAAAGAAATTATTCAACAACACGCATTTATTTACAAATCGAAATGGCGCACTATCTAGAAATCCAGATTTTGAACATGCTCTGAAATAGCAAGACCACTTTAACATATATTAACGCCATAAGCAGAGTAGACTAATGAAATACTTCAGTGCTGAAATGAAATTTTTGGTGACTGAGAACCTTGTTTAAACATATATAAAAGCCTTCCTAGTTTCCTAGATTTGGCGGGAGATATGACGACGGGTGCCACATGTGGTGCAGTAAACGGTCACACTCCATAGGTCCGTTTCCTCTATCTACTGTAAAAGTAGAATTTTTCGCGTGTGGAAATGTTATCTTTCTGACTCTTGATCGCGGTGTGGTAATTTTCTCTTTGGCAACAGTTTTGAAATATGTGTATTCTATTCATATATAATCTAAATAATCTTAAAATAAATATTAGAGAGTGGATATTTTACGCTAATCAACTCAACACGAAAAACGCAAACATTTCCATGCCGCGAAAATTGCACTTTTCCAGTATTTTTCATGTGTTTATATGATTTCTGTCCTTTTGTTTGGATGCCATCTGTCTATTTCTGCTGATATCTTTTTATCTCCTTGTGTTCCTGTTTTGACTACTTGTTAAATTATATTAAGGATTTTGTTTCTGTGACGAAGATTCTCATGATTATTGGTTTAAATTTCCTTTCCATTTTTGGCATTTTATACAAACAATATTGACATTTTCTAGGAAATATCGCCATGTTTTATACGTTTTTTGAAACACTCCTTTGCACCATTCTGATCATCTTGGAAAAAAGTTCTTCGTTTGAGAAGAAATTAACAAACAACATTTTATATGCTGCTTTAATGTTAATATTTTTTGCAAAGAAATCAGTTAAAAAAGAGGAAATAAAAAACAAAAACAAATCTCAAAAAAGGAATGATCGTAAAAGTTGCGTGATTAGGCTCAAAATCCATCCAATTTAATCCAATTCTGGAATTCTATCATTGTTTCACCCTAAACACTACCCTGGTTTTACACCACTACGCGGGGGATTAGGCAACAAATTCATTAGACTGGGCCATACAACCGACTTCGCTTTAATGGAAATTGGAGAAAATGGGAATATAGAATGTTGATGAAAGTTCAATTTGTACAAGCCAACGAAACCATGGCGTAAAGTAATAGAAGATAAGGAGATTGAGAGAAAGTACATTCATTGTAGCTAACACGGTATAGTCCTGTCTGTTTCAAGTCAAAATGAAGTCTTACAAAATGCCCTATGCTCATCAAACTGTGTTTGTTGGAGAATCCATAGGCGTTAATATCATTACAAATCGTATTATCTCGCGGGATTGTTGGGTTTCCTTCTATTATAAAATTCTATCAGAACTAAATTAAACATCACGGTGTTTTTGTGAGCATTATATGGAGAGGAAACACTGCATCCGAACTCGCTCGCTGATTGATTAAGTCTCCAAAGGCGATTATTTGATATAGAAGAACGTCTTTGTATCACCAGGACAAGAAAATAATGTGGAACGAAAAGAAATAGATATCTTGTCGCTAACAAACCCGAATTAACCAAATAGAAATCTATTGGAAACCTTCGCATGATGTATCTTCGTATTGTCGTTTCTTTTTTCTCGGATAATAAGGAATCAAATTGCTAATAGGTGCCCTTCTTCGTTAATCCTTTTACTTACACTCGGAACATCTGATACTCAGCACCGCATCCGACTGCCTGGCGCAAAAATAATTTATCCGACTTAGTGGAAGGTTCGGATGCCGGTACAGAAAATCCGAAGGCGAAATCTGTTTCAGCGTTGGCTGTTTGATAAATTGTGGCGTAGTTACAACAATGTATTTAATGAGAGAAAAGCCGGTGCACAATCCTCGATTGATATGAGTCAGGTGTCCTATCATCAATGTGACAGATGTATTCATCTCCCTAGTCGACCATTCTATTAATTACAGTACAATTGGTATTAGTGAGGATTTTATCAGCCCGGGGGAATGTTGCCAGATTCCTCTAGTTCCAGTTCGTGCTTATTATTTGATTTGGATTTCTTGTCTTTTTACTAGTTTATGTCTATTTTAGGTGTTGCATTGTTAAAATTTTATTCCCGTTCTTATTTGTACCTGTATTTATGACGTCAGACCTTGTCAAGCCAGTGTTTTGTTGTTGTTGTTTTTTTGTCACCTGATTGGGTCCACGTCTTGTTTTGTGTCAGTTGTATCCAGTTCTCCTCTGTTTAGGTTCTGCTCGGTTCTTGATGTAAACTCTTCGTACCAACTCATATTTTTTACTGCTGCTAACGTTACATATGACAAATATCTTTGGTAAAAATTGCGACGTCATATATTTCTGGTAAAAGTCATATTATTTCTATTGTTGTGGCCTTTATCAACGGTAACTGTAGTTGTATCCTTTCTTAGAGATATATGACGTTGTGGCGTTATATATGTAACATCACAAAGTCTTTTATTTCTAGAAAAAGGAATTTTATTTTTATAATTGTGACCTCTTTTGAAGTTTACCTGAGGTATGTGTAAGGTCGGAAAAACCTGAACATTATGGCTCTTGTAATTATCCTGAAGATGACAAGTCTGTGATTTATATTTACTGTCGTTTCTTTTCGCGGGGTTCTAATATTCTTTATTTTCGTGGTAACAATTTTCCTCCAAAACAATCTTGGAATAAAAAGAAGTTCATCCATCTTAAATCTGAAATCCGCATAAAAAAGAACATGCAAAATTAATCATTTTAACCAATTCATAAAACATATGGGACCACAAAAGCATATAGTTTTTATATATTTTACTTAGCATGTTTGTTTTTTGGTGTGTTTTTTTTGCTTCTTAAGCGTATTTGTGTAAAAGCTTATTGAAAGCGAGCACAGGTGATCGGAACATTAAAGTGCCACACTGAAGTGCCGTCTCTCTGTTATATCATAACATGGGAACAGTAGCATGACATTCCTCCCGGTCACACTATACTGACAACTGGCTAACCATAGATAAACAGGGAGACACCGCCGATAAGGGGACCAAGAGTCGCAATAGGGCAACAGATCCATCCGGTTAGGTCAGATCTCCAACTAATGTAGTTTCAATATCAAAAGTCAATGTCATAGATGTGCGAGAGTCTATGAGCCCCCTCATCTCGATTTATATCCAAGTATTAAACAAAGCGTAGCTGAATCGAGTCATTTCGGCATATATATATAACAACTTTTGTACATAGGCTTACATCGTAGCCGATTTGTGAACAACTCGTACACATTTAACATCTTTGTGTGCATACGCCTCACTGGTCATTTGTCTGATGAATGTGACAGGGTACATACCGTACTAGTCATAGAAATGTCACATAGAAACGCTTATTGGTTGTGTAACAAGAAACTTTTCATAATCCATATTTACCAACCTGAAGAAAATGTTTAGAAATATAACGGTTAAGACGTAAGATCATGCCTTTATACGTCACTAATTTAGAGCTAAATAGCAATAGCAACGCATCAGAAGTCCTAATAAAAGTGAACACTTCGTTGGATAAATTTACCTTGAAGCATCTAGAGAGTGTCATTATTACAAAAATTTCTTATCAAAGTGGTTGCGTAACATAAACAAAGGAAAGTGCACTATCTGTAATCTACTTAAGGTAGCAATTTTAAATATCTCTCTTGAAAAGGTCACAAGTCGGAATGTTTCTAGTAAAACTGTGTGATAGATGGGAAAGGACACACTATAGATGTAATGATTTTGGATGTATCTGATAAAAGGACAAAATTATAGCATGACCCTGGTACAACTTTGAAGAGGATGAAGACAAAATAAGGTGTCATACTCTACATAACTTTATTTGATAACTATTTTAAGTCAAAACAACAATAAATCAAAATCATACTATTTAAGATAATGCTATACCAGCAGGAATTTTTTATGCAGAATATCTTGCAAATATTTACTAAGAAGCAATACAATAATGAACAAAAAAAAATACTTTACAAAAACTAAAGGTCCATTAAAAAATCAGTTCATCTTCTCAAGCACTTCTTTAAAGTCGCCAGATACTGGCCGTAGGTCGGTGGTTTTTCTCCTGGACACCGGCTTTCCAACACCACAAAAAAACTTGCACGTCCTTAAATGACCAAAGCTGTTAATAGGACGTAAAACACAAACAAAACAACTTCTAACTGTACACGAGTAATTTCTACGATATTTCAGGATGTATGGTACGTCACCCTGATATGAAATAATCACACAGAAATAAGTTAGTTCATTGTTTTTGTTAGTGGTTGTATCACCTGATGATGTATCTGAAGAGAACACAGGAATACAATATGTGATAGTTCTCTAGTTATAGTGAAATAACTTTACCACGAGTCACGTTTATAGTGAGTAATGTAGCATACTAGTATATCTTGAACTTGTACATAAATCACTTGTAAGAAGTGTTATGCAGCGAACATCTACGTTCCAATTTATTGATGTCTTAATTAGAACAAGTCTTAGTTTTCAATAAGTTTTCCAATATTTGACAATAGACCTAACATTGTGTTTTCTTTTCATATTATGCAGCTGTGTGTCGACGCATATTTCTCATTTTGTCAATTTGAAATATGAAGCGCCTCTTAATCAAGATGTTTCTCTTTCCTTTTGTTTTCTTAACTGTCTGTGTACACCTTGTCTTAAAATTAATATGTTTTGGTAAAATGAATAACAGTAGTAACGAATTTTCATATTCGTTAATCATTTAACATGATTGAGAAATTCATTGCTTGTATTAAAATACGTAAGCAGTAAATGTTATTTCTTGTATAAGTATTTAGATATGTTTTACCTTTTCATAAATATTCTGATAATAATAAATGTACTAAAATAACTAGGTTTATTAGTCCGTAGATTTATTAATAAATAATTCCGTTTATAGTTCTCTTTACTAAAACAATTTATGTAACAGTTAGAATAAAATTTGTCATTTAGCCGATTGATTTTCTATCCGCATTTATGAATGTATGACTTAAAATCAAATGTAAAATAGTCAATTCCGTATTAAGGCTTTCCGTAATAATGCCGAAAAATGGAACTACGCATTGGAATGTTGTTTTCCGGCATGACTATAACTTTGATAATCAGTTCTGTACAGAAAATTATACCTTGAAGAACTTTTAAAAAAAATAACAAGAAAGATTCAAATAAACGAAAAATTCTCAAAAACAGTTCTGACTGTTACAATTCAGCAGGGCTAGACCATGATTCGAACCCTTGACTCTAACCGACGGAATATGCAACACGAAATGAAGGTGAGGTTACTCAATACGAAACACCACAGTACAGGGGGACAGAATCCCTGAAGAGACAGCAAAAGGGAAGATGGCCTCTCAACAGAAATGGTCAGCATACATGTAATTACATAGTAAATTGGTTAGTTGGAGTGAGAAAACAGTGGCCTCCTAAACAGAGAGGATTGAGTAGTAGAGTCTTTAGAGCCAGAAAGAAAACCGAAGAGTCGAAGCGGATATAGAAAACTACAAATTGGGAAGACAACGAGCTAACCGAAAGACAATGTTACCCCAAACCCACCGACCCACCAAATAAAGCAGGAGATTAAATGCTGATTTTGAGTTATATTTTAATGTAATAACTATAAAAAAGTATTTTTGAAATTTCAATGATGTCATAGACATATTAGAAATCCGCGACCCGAAGGGAAACCCCCCAACCTCTTCCTGCATATAATTATGAAGGATAGAAAAATGTCTAATGAGGTCACACTACTCTCGGATGCAATTCTTTAAAACGTCAGCTTTTCGTAATAAACCTTGAAGACGGATTTTTATGTTCATGTGGAAATTTTGTAGTAGACAGTTCCCACTATTTGTTGTTTTGCATTTATCATCATGAACAACGTCAGAGGTAATAGTCTCCCTTGCCCCACGAACTAATTGTTAATTTTCTATTATTAGGTGATGTACTGTATCTTTAACGTTGATCAAAATGTAAAAATATATATACTCAAAACTTCATCAAATCTACTAGAAGATTTACAATCTATTGGAACAGAATCACATTAAGGCATTATATGTAAACTTCATTATCCATCCAACCGGATAAAATTCAATCAGTTACTTTATAATTTGTCCCTAATAGTATGTTCTCTTATCCATTCCCAACAGTTTTTATGTACACATTAAGACTATCACTGTAAATGTATACATGTATTAAAAGCAACGCTTGTTAAGAACGATGGTAATTACTAGGTATGTATAGTATATATAGTATTTGTTTCCCATTCATCTCTATCAAATATCTTTGTAAATTAACGTGTTAAATCAATCTGAATAAAATATGGTTAAAATAAAATCCGCAGATTACTTGTTTTGAAAGAAGGAAAAAATTGGAAATTATACATACATCGCCTAGCGTCTTTTCAGTTGGTGATAGATAATCGTTATTTTCAGCATCCTTGGCTTAAGTACATTTGGACTAGATGACCGAAATTTGATATGCAATATCTGTTTTTTTACTTCTCTCTGAGAGTGAGGTTTTCTCATTTCATGCTAAATTTGACATATATATTTGTTTTATCAACTTACAGGCATATCACTTAACCTTGTGAAAATTAATCTACATACAAAAAACAGACAGTATGATAAATCAATTAATCAGGAAAGTAATATGAATTTTGGATACTGATGAAATATGTATTATAGACTCCGGAACTCATGGGATCCGGAAATAATTATCAATTGGCATTAATCGTTATAAAATTAGATCATGTGTATGTATGTTTATAAAGTTTATTGTTATACTTCATTTTACAAGCAAAATATATAGAAATATTTATTTATTTATTATAAGATAAAGATGAGTATAAATGTGTTTTAAGGACGTGAAGAATCAATTCGACTGATGAAATACTGAACTCAAGAATGATTTGAAAAGACGCTAACACTGTAAATAAAGACGACTTTAACAAAAATATAAGTACTATGTTTCAAAAAGGGTTGAGAATTAGCTAAGAGGATTAACATAAGTCACATAAATATGCTTTGCTTAAATGTGCCTATTCACGATCTTCTTTTTCTTCAAAATAATAATTATTAGTATATTGTATACAGTTAAATATTGCAGCAGCCAAATATTTATATATATTATGTGTATATAATATAAATGATATATGTATAAAATACAAAACAGCAAGTACACAAGATATATTGCATACTTGTTGTTTTATTTTGTATTTTCCTTCGCAATAACTTGTTTCTCTATTATCTACTATGTATAGGATATCTATAAATTGATTCACTAAAATCTAATTTTCCAAATTCAGTTGGGGTATTATTCAGGCATAATGTAAATATAATACAGTACTAAAGCATCCATGGAAATCACTACATAAACTTCACACTTTTGTGTAATGCTTTTTAAATATGAGCAATTTGCTGGTATTCACCGTGAGTTCAAATGTAACTGAAACTCAAAATACAATTAACAAATCGACTTTAAAATGTCATTGTCTTACATTGCTAAACAAAAGGTTTTTTTAGAATAATTTTCAATCTGTTTAGGAAAAGCGCAACATATCCTTATAAAAACTGAAAATATTTATTATATAATATCATCATGTTTTGTATTTACAAATGTATTTCAAATTACATGCAAGTCTGTTCTTGATAAGAGGCATTCCTTAAACATAAATACAGATGTAGAATTTCTTCATTTATACCAGACATGTTAGGTTAAACATTTGTACACCATCGAGCATTATTTTCTTATATTGAAACTGTCAAAAGTACAATTTGTTTTTATATCTCTCCATATATATACATTGTTATCTGTAATTGTATCTAGTTATATATATATATATATTTTAGAATCCTTTTAACAACTATTGTATAAACCATATTATATTTCGTAAATTTGCAATTACAATATACAGACCATTTAATTATTACATACATGAAATAGGATCCAGAAACAAGTTATTAAACTTATATCAATCTATTTCCTTAGCAGAAATAATAATGGATAACAGAGACTTGAAGTAGAAGAAAGAGGAGAAGAAATAGGAAGAGAAGAAA
>JAUMHH010008092.1:0-11236 GCA_032359455.1 Chlamys rubida
CGATATACATAGTAATTAAATGTGAAGGGCGAATTTGATATAGGGCAAAAATGGATTTTACCATCGAAGGGCGAACAAGTATATTTACCGAAAATGTTCGCCCAATCAAATTATCGGTATACAGTTTATTTGTAATGGTAATTTGTTATTCATTTTGATATGATACTTCTATTTTTTCCACATTTAATCTGTACATGTCAATCAAAGTATTATGTTGTGAAGTCCTTCTATGTTTGTTGTGGAGAGTTGTGAAGTAAATGGATAAACATTGATGTTAATCGAATGTCATACATTTCGTGTTGATTTCCCTGATTCACTTTAATATGAAGTGACAAAATCGGCCAAGCATATATATGAGTTAAATACGAAATAAAGTAATTCAACTACAAATGCAAATACTATTTATCATAGTATACTCGCATATCTTATAGTATTAAACAATGTAGGGGAAGCAACTCGTAAGAAAAATTCTGTCAAATCAGGCATCAGGAAAAATACCAGGTATGAGTTATTTCGTTCGAAATCAACTAGTTAAGACATGTGTCGTTATTATATGTTGATCGACGTCCTTTCTTGACCATGATAAACGAAAAAAAAGAACATGTATAAAGTAACTTTCTTATCTTGTAAGCAACTCGAGCAAATTTATGTAGAGGATCTAGTGTAATCAGCGGTAAATGCAGACTAAAAAAAGATGCTGCTATCGAAGTATAGTTGGTTGCTGACATCGGCATCTTACCTCCGCCAATATGCAATAGCCAATAAGAGAGTTCTTCTGCAAAAAGTGCGTACAATGGGAACATACGAACAATAAATGTATCATTTCCTTTGCTTTTCTGCAATAATTGAATGAAATTTATGTTTAAAGGAATCGATCACTACCATTTGAAGTCGATATTCATAAAGACAGTTATTTTGTAAGGAAATGATGACTAAGCGGGTGTTTGTGTATAAGGAGGTTTTTGTTTACAGTAAGTCACCCCCACTAATTTATTGAAATGATTGTTCAGTATATTATGTTTGCATATGTGTATATGTGTGTTGTTTATTGCGTTGCATTTCATGCAAGGCGATTAATTGACTCTTCGACCACGCAGAATTAGAGAATTAGATGCCTCCTCGTTCCATTTTGCGATCTTATGGGTGGACGGTTTTCGACTGCACGCAGTAAGGATGATTAGTGTCGATTTGTTTACACTGCCCCTCTCTCCGACGTACTGTTTAATACTACAACTATAATGATAGTTTCCTCTTTCTCTTCAGCGACTGAAATACTACCTTCGTCTACATTATGACATTTTTTTCTTTATTATGAATGTTGTTACACTCTAGAATGTTATGGTAATTGCTATCAGAAGTGGTGACAGCGATTGACACAGCTACTATAAAAACAAAGAACTATTATTGCATTTACTATTTACCAAGGTTGGTTTCACACTCACCCTAAGTGTCGATTTGATACATCAATGGGACCTCTGAATATATTATTTTTTGTTTACTCAATCATCGAACTGTTTCTTTTGTTTTTTACGGCCATTTCTCCTTATTCGCCAGATGCTTCACAAGCGTTTACTTCACTTAAATACCAAGTAGAGTACATGGAACATGCCCAGTCGCAATGGAACTCTATATATACACGATACGTGATGTGTGACTACAGCCCTAAGTACGCACTGCTTGTTGTTTTATCGTGTAATGTACGTCTAAAATATCATTACACGATATAATGTGTGGTACTACAACCCTAAGTACACACTGTGTGTTGTTTTCTCGTGTAATGTACGTCTACAACATTATTACACGATATAGTGTATGGTACTACAACCCTAATTGCACACTGTTGCTTTTTCGTGTAATGTACGTCTAAAATATTATACACGATATAGTGTGTAGTACTACTACCCTAAGTACACACTGCTTGCTGTTCCCTTGTTAAATATAACTTTATAGGAGCGCAGCTTTCGATGGAGCCCTTTTGTGGTAACACATGCGTGCGGAAAGAGATACTTCCCGTGATCTTTGTTGCCCTTTATAGTTTTCGTCCAGAAGCAGTTGTCCTATGGGTATATCCTTGAACCAAGGACATATATGTTTCAACACGTACACTTACATCTACAAATACTGAAGACAATCTTTACGGTTTTATTAGTATTTTATTTAAATTCATAATATGCAATACTAGCATGCATGAAACTTCGCTCAAAGATTATCATATTATGACGTCACAAACACGTTATACTCAATCGGTCTTCGTCGGTTATTGCCGAAAGGATAAAAATATTACCGGAATATTTTGGAGTTGATGTCTGTTGCGTTACATTATTGCCGGTGCGCATCATCAGGGCTTATTGTTTTGTTTTATCTGTCATTCCCATAGGCTCAAAACGTAAAAATGCCTCAACTTGCCAGCTTTGAATATAGCCAATCTAATCTTATTCCGCATCAGTTAACATCAGAAAGTAGCAAAAGCTACGCTCTTTTCAGGCTTTGCCTTTTCAGATTATACACGATACATGGTTCGTTACTGCAACCCTTTGTACACATTGTCTGATGTTTCCTTGTTTACTACACTGATAGACCAACATTGTTTGTCGTTTACCTATTACGTTCAGTCTTTAGTAAATTCATTATCATTGATGCTTCAACAACTACTGGCTATAGGACACATTTTGTTTCTTCTTTAGTACATGTATGGAGTGTGTCTTGTTTGTCTTATATTTGAAATATTGTGTTGTTTACTTCTACAGCCATGAAGACATCACGTGTATTGTTTTCCGCTTATCTACATTTTTTGGTATATTGTCAATGTTTTGTTTCCTGTTTCAAGTATAAAATTTGATGCCTTGGTTAACTGATCGTTTTCATTCTATAATATATCTCTTATAGATACCATCCTGTTATGCTGTACCGCCCCCTTTCGTTAAGGCTTGTCGATGCATTGCAATGTTTCTCATTATAAAATGCAAACATGGAAACCGTTATCAAATTATTATAATAGTCTCTTCTTAAGTAACTCAGCTCAATTAATTGTAATTAAGTTATTGAGGAGGTTTGAAATGCAATGCACCTTAGATCAACACTAGCATTTGTCTTCTTTGTATGGTATGGTATCTTGACGAACAGTTTGAATCAGACAGAGTAGTATCTTAGCTTTATTTTGTCGTCTAACTAGGCACTTTACTTTGAAACTGGATGAGAATCAGGGAGAACAAGGTTGAACAACTTTGTTTTGTATGTTTATCATTGGGAGGTGGTAAATATAAATATAAACTTTATTTATTTTACAGCAATTATGAAACAAGTTACTAGTATTTAAACTTATATTAATCACTCTTGTTGGCCAGATGTTAACGCGCGAGGGATGTTAGAGTGGGAGGAAACTGGAGTATCCGGGGAAAACCCACGTGGTCGGGCAGGTGACCCCATACCTTTTCTCGCCTGATCGGGGAATCGAAGTGCGATATCCACTGCACCACCATAAAGGAAGGATGTAGCTAATTATTTAAATTATGTAGCATAACATTTTTTCTGGTTTTGTAAATAAGCTATTAGAATACGCACTTACTGAAATGATACGAAAATCTGTATTTGTGATGTTCTATTTCTAAATCATAACCTGATATATCTCTGAAAGATCCATCCTATGAGCCGGGTTCATATTCGTTCTCTGTGAATATGACGTTGGGTACACATGACTAACAACTGATCAGAAAATAAAGCACTATATTTATTAAGTAAAGCGGATAGCAAACACAATTACCAAGGAGATACAAAGAAAGTGATAAACCGATATGTGTGAAAAAAATCACAAAATGGCAAACATCGTAGTCCAACAATTGTTTTCATATATTTTAAACGAACATGTGTTTGGAATTTAAAAACCAAATCATGGTCATATATGTTAACAAAGCAAGTGGTTGGTCAAGGTTCTGAAATCATTTTTCATACACTGTGTTAAAATTGTATAAAAACAAGCATTTGTTACAAAGTGTAATCCAAAAAAATCCTAAACATCGTAATCAAACAAGTGATTGTCATATATCGTTATCCAACAAGTGATTGTCATTTATCATGATCCAACAAGTGTTTGTCAAAATGATAATATTCTTTGATAGCTATATTATCAATTTACACATAATACTGACCATAGATAATTTTGGATATAAGACGGACAAACGACATAAGGAACAAAGGTCTGTACAACATATATCAGAACAAAAATGTATAAAACCAACTCAATTTAATATATATATGGAAAACGACAGATTTTGTTAGGTAGCATAGTTATAAAGATGTCCCTGTCAATGTGATAGAACTTTAATCTAACGATAATATGTCAAAGATTTAGATCGAATTTACAGTAACCTATTCATTTAGTGCTGGATTGATAAAATGGTGAAATGTATTAATGTCCATGTAATTGTAAGAACACCGCTGTTGAGCTTTATGGCTTCTCATTTCTCTTCAAACGAGATAATGTTTCCCTTCAAACGAGATAATATTTCCCTTCAAATCGATTAACAAAATAATACTTTGATTCTTACAAATACATGCATGTCGTAGAAAATAAAGCAATTAATTACTTTTACAATTACTTGTAACTAAAGTGTTAATTTTATCTGAATTGATATCATTGTAACAGGTATAATGACATCTGTTGTATTATAAAGCGGCAATCGTTGTTTTATTTAAAAGATAAACAGGTCTAAATGTCTTGGTATCCATATCAAGTGGACATTTGTGATTTGTCAACTTTTGAGTTCGGGATATTGTATTTCATGGATGGTATTTCATTCCGAAGTATTCTATCAGTGGCTTTTGTTTGCGTTCTTTATTCTCGTGTTTTTTAAAGAGCTTGTCAGAAAGAGTAAAATTGCAAAACTTTGATCAGTAACATGTTCATTTTACGTTTCTACATTAAAGCCAAAATCAAACAAACTAAAAATAGAAGGCACTAATAAAAAAGAAATATTTAGGGACATGTGATATATACAACTCACGAAGCGGTACAGATTGTAACCATATTACATACTGTATACCAGGAAATGTCCGTGGAATTTTTCTTTTGTAGTTTAAAGTCATTTTGATCACTCAATGCTCATGTATATCAATCAAGTCCATTCTATTTATTTTTGAGATTCCATAGCAACCATGAAAACACGAATGTTCATACACAGCACACATTTCATATTATACAATAGCGTTTGTCATAAATCGTAATCTAAACTGCATTTGCTCGCTATATTTTTGTTCCTGTGTCAACTTATTAGGTCACCAACGAACAACGAACTCAAACCATACATAAGGTATATATTAAAAAAGCATTATGTTTGAACAGGATCTTTACATTGTAATGATATTCAAAGTAATACATACACATGTAATAATGAAATTCTGGTATTGATCTAGCTGTTGTGGATAAATTATATTCTAAACATATTTTGGCAAGGGTTTGCTTCAAAATGGTACATTTACACTACGTACCAAATAGAAATGATCACGGTCTAGTACAGTCTTAAGTATTACATAAACAGAGCAAAAACTAAACCGCTAGGATTTAATAGTCATTTTTATGAGAATATATAGAACGAGAGTTGTCCTAACACTAAAATATCCTTTGAGAGGATAATGTATATGTTTTAAATATAGGTTTTCTTGCCAAAGTAGGTAATATGACATTGAAAATATTGGGTTAAAATACATCAAATATCTAATGCGATATCCGAAGTGTTAACGTATTCCTCTAATTATGTCACGATACTTTCCTGTAAATTATTGTCGCATGGTTTAATCTAAATATTAATCTACATAATATATTTCAAGTTGGCCAACATGAGCGGATAGATACACAAGTAAGGTACAGTAGACGAGTTCTAACATTTTGTAAAAACCTAACAACGGTTCAAAGATTAAACAATGTAAGAGGATATATATACTGACAAGCAAAATCAACACATCTGCCATAAATTGACCAATATTTCGTTATTAATAAATTGTTGTCATCAGTTTTGAATAACATGGTATCATACCTGTTTTGTTTATCAATTCACTGTGATGCAACCTGTCGTCTTTCCGTTTGTTCTTCAATACCATTTAAGTTTGCAAAAAGCAACACATGGCGCAATTGATTATCTCTGCCAAAAACGTCAACGACATTCCCAAACTATATGAATTATTAGATAAACGCATTTGGACGCGCCCGAATCAACTTGGGGCTCTTGTTTGCGTGTCAGTATATTTATAAACAAATGAGATACTGTGTATCGATTTAGTTAAACATGTTCTAATATCAGTAAGTCATAGCATTAAGTCATTATACAATGTAACATTGAAGTCTCAACCATCTTCGAGAGAGGAATACATGTAAACTTAAACATACTAATTTTAATACATACTAAAAACATGAAATGTTTGTTGGTATTTTCTTTCGTAGTTTAAAAACATGTTGATCACTTAATGCGTATGTATATCAATCGAATCCATTGTGTTTATTGTTGGGGTTCCAGAGCAACCATGAAAAGCACGAATGTTCATACATAGCAAAAATGTCATGTTATACAGTAGCGTTTGTCAAAAGTCGTAATCCAAACTACATTTGCTCGCTATACATTTGTTGCTTTGTCAACTTAATAAATCACAAAAAAAAGAACTCAAATCATATATTAGGTACATAAAACATGTTTGAACAGGATCTTTACACTGTAATGATATAAAAAGCAACGCATACACATGCATTGATAAATTTCTGGTATTTGTCAAGCTGCTGTGGATCAAGTGTATTGTAACAATAACTTTGCAATGCTTTGCTGCGATATTGTTCATTTACACTTATGTACAAAATGGAATGTAAACCAGATTTTAAAACAACATCGTTAGATATATATTAAGAATCATAATCACCCGTTCAAAAACATATGAACACGGTTTCTGCATTTCATGCTTGATTTGTCTGTTGGAGAGAAGGGACTATTTGTAAATAAAAACGCGGATTCGTAAACGTAACTGGATCGTAATGTAAACCATAAAATCATTCAGCAATTTACAGCCTACATGGAGATAAGCAAACAATTGTATTAATAGAACATTACAATTATTTGTTCTATATCTTATACACAGGATAAGTACACAGGTAACAAAAACAAATCAAATCAGTCATAATGCTACAGTAATACTTCATGATCAACAGTTTGTAATGTATTAACAAAACTTTGACTAAATTAGGTCATTATATCATGCTTTCATATTCAAAAGAAAATTTCATTTCAAAGTAATCAACAATATTCCTGAGCCAACAGCTGGACGATAGATCACGGTCCTACGTATTACATAAACAGAACTGCAAGTAAATTGCTAGGATTCGACAGTCACTTTAAAGACAATATATAGAACAGTAGTTGTCTTACACTTAAATGTCCCTTTAGAGGATACTGTATATGTGTAAGCGAATTCCTGCAATAATATCGCCATATTTTCCTATAGAGTATTGTCGCATGGTTTAATCTAAATATGTATCTTAATAATATAATTCAAGTTGACCATATGGTTAAAAAAGTCATTTAATCACTTTCTTTAAGCATGATGATGATACGGTAACTTTATGCATCAACATTTGCTTAAAGCGACACTAGTGAATATATAAATCTGTATTAGAAGATAATCACGTGTACAATCAAAGAAACGTGAAATATTAACATTTGGATTATAGTTTACACACGGTAATAAAACAAATGTCTGTCACTTTGCAGCAAACATCATACAATGTAAAACAATAATACATTATTCAAACTAAATCATTCAGCAATTAACATCCTACATGGAGATTAGCAATACACTGTATCAATAGAACATTGCAATAATGTGTTCTATATCTTCTACACAGGTTAACAAATCTAGAAACTAGATTTTAAAACAACATCGTTAGATATATATTAAGAATAATAATCACCCGTTCAAATATATTTTAACATAGTTTCTGCATTTCGTGCTTGCTTAGTCTGACGGAAAGAAGGGACTATTTGTAAATAAAAAAGCACTTTCGTAAACGTAACTAGATAGTCCCTGAGACAATGCAATGCCTGAGAGAAGGGAATTACCGCAGATTACCTCAACTTTATCTCTCGTTATACGGTGTTTTTTTGTGGTGAAAATGGTGTATTACTTGTTTCCATACTAAAGTTTGTTCAAACAATATTACGTCTGCTATTCGATGTATGTGTTTATCGTTCATATTGTAAACAAAGTTGTTTGATCACTTGCTATAAGCATGTTGATGATACGGTTACGTTTTGCATCAACATTTGCTGATGACGATGCTAGTGAATATACATATATATATCTGTATTAGAAGATAATTATGTGTATAAAAAAAGAAACAAAAAATATAAACTTTTGGATTATAGGTTACAAACGATAATAAAAAAACGTCTGTCATTTTCTCACAATTATCACAAAATTTAAAAACAATAGTAAATTACCAAAACCATTAAACATGTCTGTCATTTTCCTGCTAACACCATACAATCTAAAAGCAAAATTGAAATACCCTAACCATAAAATCATTTAGCAATTTACAGTCTACATGGAGATGACAAAACGGTGTATAAATAGAACATTGCAATAATTTGATCTATACCTTATACTCAGGTTAAGTACACAGGTAAAACAAACAAATCAGCCAACATAATACAGAAATATATCATCATCAAAATGTTTGTAATGTATGTTAATCCTAAGCCTTCTGAAAATAACTATTATATGAGTATACAGATATTTACTACATATGGTGGATTAATATATGTTGGTACACAGATTTAAACATTGGTTATGTATGGTGACAATTTTTCTAAACTTTGACTGAATTAGCATATTTTATGGATTTTTTATTTTAAAGTAAATGATGTTATTCCTAAAGGAACAGCTGGACCATAGATCACGGTCCTACGTATTACATAATCAGAACCGAAAGTAAACTGCTAGAGCGGAATGGTCATTTTAAAGACAATATATAGAACAGGAGTTGTCCGAATACTAACATATCTCTTGAGGGGATACTGTTTATGCTTAAAATATAGGTTTTCTTCCAATTGTAGGTAATATGATATTGAACATATTGAGATAAAATGAATCAAATATCTATTGTGATATCCTAGAAGATAACGTATTCCTGCAAAAAAATGTCACCATACTTTCCGGTAAATTATTGTCGCATGGTTTAATCTAAATATAAAGCCTAACAACAATTCAAAGATAAAACAAATTTCAGCGAAAACACATCTCCCATTGTTTGACAAAAAAACATATAATATTAATAAATTGTTGTTATCCGTTTTGAATAACATGGCATGTTCTCTATCAATTCACTGTGATGCAACCTGTTGTGTGCCGTTTATTGTTCAATACATCGTACGTTTTCAAAAAGAATACTCGGCTTTACATTGCACGACATGCAATGGATTATCTTTGCAAAAAATATGAATATATATACAAGAAACAAATATCACTGTATTTTGCAGGTGATATATATTCTCTCTTTCAGTAAAATATGAAGCATCCTTGTACGCTGCATTTGGCTGAAAACTCAACTCGTGTACATTGACATCTTTATTCACATTGTCATTTTCTTAATTTAAGCATGTCCAGTTTACAGTTTGAATATGTTTTCATTGTGTTATTTAATTGAAATTATAATCCATCGGTATTCTGATCAATATAATTAAAGAAACTATAAAAAAAATAATGGTAGGGTTTTTATCCTGCGAGTCGCACTTTGATACATATAACACTTGATCTTGCTGGTTAATCAGACTGACCAGATTTGTACTGTAGTTTGCCAGTCCATCTGACAAACCTTCATCGCTGTCAACAACCTGCCTATGGCTGCTTCGTTTGGAAACTGTCTACCCAACCCTGGAGGAGAGCTTTCAACCTTACAGGGAATGTGACGGGATGTCCTTGTCCATGCTGGTCTATGATTTAAGGTGACAATCCAAGCTCCAAGAACAGGATGAAGAACTTGCTGTCAATGTTCGTGACGGATTTTCTTTATTTCAGCCTAGGGTGGGACTCTATTCCAAACATCAATTGGAACCAAATATGTAAAAAAAAAAGTTATATTCTGCTTTATATTGTATAATGTATTTAAAAAAAACTTAAAAATAGATGTTTAGTAAAAGGTTAGAATTACTCATTTATTCTATTTTGTTTTATTCCGAAACAAGATTTATCACATATCATTATATGTTGAAATTTTTTCGCAATTACATGGGCCGGGTCCTTTACACGTGACCAGTCGTCAAAAACTCATGTAGACCGGTTATCCGGTGAATATCTATTTCTAAATATAGCCTATGTGGAAATTCCCCGCAACCGGTCGTAACGCATGTTCAGTTAGACCGGAACGCAATCTGTCAGACGACAAAGAAGATGGCCACTGACGAAAGCTTAGTCTCTGTTACATCTGAAAATTTCCAAAAACTACCTGAACATAAATATGCTGTTAACGCAAAAAGGCCACCGAACACGCAGTGCTTGTCCTTCATGGAAAAGTGCCTTGACGATGACAAACTTTACACGGAGGCTCGTTCCAGTAAAGGTTAACTATACACAAATTTACTGTTGAAGCATATAATAAAGCAGTTATGGGCTTTTGTGCTGGTAAATATGATGTGATATGAACCTGACAAAGTGCCAATTTTACTTCAGTGCGTAAGTCTATGACGTCATGTACTTGTCCTGGGCGTGACGTCACAATTGAAACTTACAACCAATCACAGGGCTGAAAGGTCTTATTACATGGGTTAATTCGCCTCTGTTAATATCACTTTACAGGGTCATATCACATCATGTTCACCAGCACACAAGTCCATAATTGTGTAATGTACTGTGTTATCCAGTGAATATACCCATGTCATATATTTTGGCGTATGAACCCATGTAATATGACCTTTCAGCCCTGTGATTGGTTGTAAGTTTCAATTGTTTCAATTGTGTCGTCACGCCTAGGACAAGTACATGACGTCACAGACTTGCGCACTGCAGTCAAAATGGCAGCTTTTTACATTCCAATGTTGCATAAACATTGTCGTTTTAGACGAATAAATGCCACAAATTTTGATCATGTGATAAAAGGGATCTTGCACTCGTTTTAATTAGCTCACCTGCCCGAAGGGCAAGTGAGCTTATGCCATGGCGCAGCGTCCGTCGTCCGTCAACTTTTCCTTTAAAACGCTACTTGTCC
>JAUMHH010008114.1:0-11235 GCA_032359455.1 Chlamys rubida
GTCAGAGTTCGTCAGTTTCAGGTTAATATTGCATTTTGTCAAAACCTGTGGGAGGCCTATTGGCCAATCACAGAAGAGAGATTTTCGGAGTCATATAACAAAGTTAATTAGTACGTTAATGCATCGTTTATGTAATGAAGCCTGACAAAACTGATGAATTTGTACGAAAATCGACGATAGAAAAAGGAGACTTTTACCCCCTTTAATCATGAATGACTGTAATCCCCGGACGAGGAATTCCTCCGGGAATCGGTTTAAGTTGTATTTATTTCTGTTCTCTCCTCATAACCTGCGTCCGTGTTTCACTTGTATCGCCGGATACTCTAGAAATGTTGGATCAGAGTCTGTTACTTCAAAGTTCAAACGCAGCACTCTGTTGCACACACCTTATTCCCAAAGCAGAAAATCAATTTATATTAATCAGAAGTCGATAAAAAGCTAATTATTCTGGAAATTAATATTCACGTAGAACATTGAAATTGAATACGGTCGATATGCGTCCTCTTTGGCTATAAAACTGTGACGGGACAATGTGACAGGGCTGCACGGTAAACGGTGTACCACGTTATTGCGGGGGCGTATGTTTACTTGTAGCTGACATATAAACTTGTCCTTACTTTGAATAATTTAAAAAATAAAGAGTCTCTATAATGCTTCTTAAACGAATGAAACAGAATGTTTATCTTCAGCATTTGTTTTTTCGTTATTTGCGATTAAATTTAATTTGATGTCGGCTGACATGCCTTTCTTGCCGGTTGCGCCGAAGATAAATGTTATACACCAAACCATGTAAGGTCACAGCGCTACTCCGTAGACGTACAGGCATGTGGCTTATATGTTTATCGTCTACGCTGCTCAGCGTGTACATTGTACTACGTGATATGCATCAACATATCGCACGTTTTATACATAAAGACAGGGGGACACATGCACGATTTGTCTGGTACAATTCACGTGTTTAGATAAAAGTCTTAACTGTTGTTATTATTGACTTGTCACTTAAATGACTGACGTCAATCAAGGCTAGAACCCACAATGCTATTGAATCGCGTATTGTACATGTACATGTACAATGTACCACACGGTGCGATATCGCTAGATTTGGAACCGACCTCTTCTGACACCAAGCCAGAACTACTGATACTTGATCTGTCATCGTCAAGACTCCAAAATGTCACCGGCAATTACAACGTTAATATTCCCATTAACTGACAACAGTATATGCGATGTAGAGATAATTTTTCATTCAACGTGGAACTGTTCTTGTGAATGAGCTGTTAATCTTTCATCTTGTCAAAACGGCGTATGAACGTGAAGCAAGTTTACTGAACACAGGGCCGCCATTTATCGTACAAGTCCATTTTTTAGATCTAATAACAAGATCCGCTCTTTGTAAACGAAGTTAATTTACGCTTACATTGATGAGTAAAAAATATATTTATATCTACATGTATATATATAAAGCAGGTATTCCGACAGGTGTGCAATTTGACAAAATTGTCATTTTTGCTAAACATCAATACATTATTACGTCACGTAAGTGCTGTAACGCGTCACAATTATATGGAAACCAATTAACAGCGATAACATCGAACCCAAGTACGTATCAGACACGAAGATCGGTATAATCATCTGATGATGTTGTAGGAGTTGAATTATGGGAGCTATTTGATAAAGAAACGTTCGATACTATTTTACCATATTATGTCAGAAAGTTATGGAAATTTCAGCAACTGACATCAAGTTAATTGTAAAGAACGCTCGACCATATATATATATGTGCGTTTGCTTTTCCAACTCATCTGGGCTCTACGTTTTATTGACGAATCAGTCCCGGAGAACGCCATGCATGGACCGGAGTCTGTAGCTACAGAGTAGTGATGATGGGCAGGGGGTGTCCGGTGCATTTTCTGCTGAATTTCACCAAACACATGTTTAAATGTCAGACATAACTCTGGAGGTCCGTTAGGGAAGCTTCAATTCTGAAAAAGACAGCCTATTCTTATTATCCTCAAATTGTAATACTAATACTGTACTGTGTATTTGTGCCTCATTTAAAAATACATTTCAAGGTTGACAGCGTTTCAGTCATCTATGATGACATTCTATCAAAGTTGACTATAGAAACATTGTATTTATATGCCCCTTGCAGCCCCGTACATGCTTCCTCTATCCATATGCCGTAACAAAGCATTATTTTGCAGACGTGACTTAACGCTCTTTGGTGAGCATTGTTTTCACACGTTGAAGCGTTCCGCCCATTTCGGCGAGATCTCGGTTGTAGATGCCCTCTACGACACAAAACAGCCGCCAGAGGTCACTGCTGTGAACGCTGTGTTTTTTGGTAGACGGTAGATGTCAATGTCAATGAGCAATGTATACATTGATCATCGAAGGTAAAAGAGTCCTGCTAACATAACCACTTATTGAGATCAATGCTAATTAAATTATGAAATTTTATCGTCACAGTAAATGCATGTAAATCTTAACCGGAAGTAAAAATTCGACCAATCCGATTAGATCGTCCAACAGTTGACGTGCATTTAAATTCGTATACACCCATGTTTGGTTGTCCAATTAGTGCCTGTGACTCATACCCACCTAGGCCTTGATGGGGGTCATTAGGACTGCCCCCGAGGTGTCGGTAATGGACGGGGTAGAGATTGATGAATCAACTCCGGTTGTTGGTCTGTGGTTCTAATCAATGTAATCGCTCTGTGATAGCACTTTAATTAAATGCATTTATCATCTGCCGCGATTCATGGAAGCAATGATGAAGCCAAACCACCTCTCTCAATTGTTTCCCCGGGCTGTGCGACAAACAGCCTTGTCTTCATCCCTATTGAACGACATATGGCTGGCCACTTCACATGTAGAATGACAAATATCACATGTAATACGCCCGGCTTTACATAAAAGGAATCATTTTGTTAACACATTATAACAGGATAATATGTTCAGTGGACGTGTTTAGGAAGTGTTAATAGTGTTATGATACATTGTGTTTCGTCTCTTTGACGATAAATACTTTAAAATTATCACAGGTACTCAATATAATGTATGCTATACTGTAGCTCTGTGATCCTATATCACCTTTCACCATATCTACAAGGTCACACACCATCTCTCCAAGGTCACACATCATTTCTTCAAGGTCACACGCCATCTCTACAAGGTCATGCGCTATCTTCCAATGCCACATTAACTATATTTCGAGTTCACAGACGTCATCTCGTTATAAAACACATTTTCCCTATGTCACATGCTGCCTCTATCAACGTCACACACTTTCACGGTCAAGGTCGAATAAAACGTCTGTCAAGGTCACATCGACCTAACAAGGTCATATTCAACCCTTGTCAAGGTCACATCCTACTTCTGTCGAGGTCACCCTAACCTCTGTATATGGCTTGCATAATATTTCAACACACATGCGTAATATCTTGTCAAGGTCAAATATCGTCTCTGCCAAGGTCACACGCCATTTTTTTGAAGGTCTTACACGATTTGTGACAAGGCCCACACATCAACAGACAATTCAATATAAATCAGGATGATTTGTTCAGCGTCTTTATTTATATATTAAACAGACCAGGCTAGCCGATCGATCGAATCATATGTAAGCAGGCGCGACTTATTCATTTGCTACTGTCAAAATGTATTAGGCAGTATTGAAATTGGTTTTGACTTGAATGTATTTTACTTTCAATTTTTTCAACCCAGAGACTCCTTACATTATATCGTAACTGTTATTGACTTAGTCATGTTAATGGCAATCGTGGGTTCTATAGCACTTAATTGGTGAACCTTAATGAAGAGGAAATCTACTCCTTTTCGTCACAGACGTTATGTGAACAATTTTTTCTTGGAATGCCTTCATACATTTCTAACTAAGAAAAGTAGGTGAAGCATGATTATTATATTTTTTTTAAAACAAACTAAAGAACTAGATTGCCAAAACAAAACAAACATTGTTGATAATTCGATAAACTAATAGGTTCTGTCTTTAAAATCCGGTCCAATCTGTTTAAAGAAAAGCTAATGAGAAACCCTGTGAAGGGTAATTTTAACCGAGTTGTGATCTGCCGTCCGTGAGAGCATAAAAAGCACATTCGATACATTAATTCTCCCTTCAAAAGAACAATATACGGCGAGGCCAGAGTCGTGAATCTCCCCTCGCGCCGGCCTGCCACGCCAGGAGGAGGGGACCCGGGGCGCTATTTATGCAGATGTGTATGGGTGAGAGGGCTTGTGACTCATAAGATAACGCGTAGAATGTTTTGTTGTTTAGAAAAAAAATGTTGGACTGATTTAGGGAAAAAAGCATTGTATCTCACGCCCTGTGGTCTACCGGGAGCACTAGCGCTGTCAGCAAACATGCCTGGAACAAAAGGAATGAAGGCCCGCCTCAGATTACCGATTTCCTGTGTGGTTGCCGTTATATATGCGGTACATATACGAGGATTTTGGGGACAAGTTCTCTCTGATTTTTCTTCTCACAGTTGTCTGCATTATTGATAGGCACAGCTATCTCTGTGTGTTAAAGCTGTTAGCCTCGCTGTATTAAGCGGAGCAGAACGTATATACACAAAGAGCCTCATAGCCGGTTGCATTTGGATGTTTTGAGGTAAAGATATGAAGGTAAGGGAGGGTAGTGTGTAGTTTAATTTAGATAGTATACGTATGATATAGTCAACACCTGGTCTAGCATGTCAGGTAATGGTGTAGGGAGCATACCTGTATGATTCACACCTGTATAAAAGTATCTAGGTTGGATACCGCGGCCCAAGACGTTCCTGGCTGTGGGAAAATGTAAATAGCTGACCCCTGTCTATCGCAGAGGGATAAGTGTCACTAGCGCGTGTGTGTATATGCAGATAGACGTGTCGATATTCAGAGAGTACCATATCAGGAGAATTCGACAGAGTACTACGTCATTGACGTCATTCACATGTTTGGAGAGGCATGTGACCAATTATCGTCACTGTCTTTAAATGTTTATACTTTTCTGTAAGATAGTTACGGTTGTAATCCGCGGGAACTAGTTAGGAGCCCTTCGGAGGATTTGTATTGGGTACTCGCGCTGTTCGGGAGGAACCTCTGTAGTAGTGTACAGTTAGTACACTGAGTGCTCTCTGATCGCCGGGTCGGGAGGAATCTCCCCTCACCTGCCACTGACCGTCAACAGAGCTGTATTTTGGGAACATCAACACGTGCTTGCCATTTAGGCGGAGCGTACCTGTCTGATCCCCGGGCACCTGTCGAGGAACATCAGCCGTGCTCCTCAAACGTTTTCGGGAGGGACAGGTAACGTTGAGACAGAAACGCCCGTCACTGTGTGAGGGATTCAGCTCAGTTAGGCGGAGCGTACCTGTCTGATCCCCGGGCACCTGTCGAGAAACATCAGCCGTGCTCCTCAAACGTTTTCGGGAGGGACAGGTAACGACGTTGAGACGGAAACACCCGTCACTGTGTGGGGGTCTCGATTCGGAGTATATTATTACTGTATACGGACAGGGGAATTCTGTGTTGTATGCTGATACGGGTACTGAGTTGTTTCACAGTTCAGTTCTCACGTGTTTGTTTATATACCTGTGATACCTAGCTATACACACACTGGATTAGATGGTGCTACTCGGGAGACGACAACTTTGCTTCTTGTGATCGATCAGCATATATCTACATGTACCATGGGACGTGAACTTTACTACAGGTAGGCTAAACTTCGGCGTGTTAAATGATGCTGTAGTTAATCAATCGTACCAGTACATATAAGTTTATATCAACTTACCTGTACATATAAGTTTATATCAACTTACCTGTACATATAAGTATATACCAATCTTACCTGTACATATAAGTTTATATCAACAAGATTATTTGTTAATTCAAATTTCTACCACCAAACTTGTAATTGGCGAAGACACTGTCAATATGCTGTCAGTAACTTCACTACATAGTGTATCCTGTTGACCCAGCGTTCTGTGTAGCTAGTGGTGCTATCCGGACAAATCTGTTTAAAACAGTGTGTGATATGTGTCGTTTAAATTCAAATTCAAATATGAAAAACAAGACTTATTATATTACCATATATTAAAAATGTGAGGTACGTCAATAATGTTTTTCCCGGGTAGCTTGTTTCGGTAAAGGGGTGGTCACTCCATCTGAAATGTTATATGAAAACAAGAAAAGTAGACCATGCTTAAACTCATTCACCCCTGAAATTTCATAATGGAATTATTCCAACCTTTGAATTGGAAGCATTTAAATGTGTGTTCAGGGGTGAATGAGTTAAAGAATATCGTCAAAGCCATATAGGTATTAAAGAGCGCAGATTTATATATACATGAAGTCGATACCAAATCGCAACAAACTATTTATAACTTTGGATAAGGAACTAATTGGCTGGTGTAAACTCCCTGGGGTTGCTAGCATGCTACATACATAAACAGTCAATAGTTACCTTATCTGTAAATTGTAGTTTTATCGTTACTATCCGGCCTTTTACCTGAATGGGTAAGTTGATTTTTTTACCTGAACATGTAAGACAATTCTGCACCTGCGGATATTTATCTTCAATGCCGTTCTCTCCTTGTCGTGGTATCTGGAAATCACCACTTTTAGTTGAAGTGTCAAGTGTATCCAATACACCCCTAATGCTTCTGAAATACCGAGACATTCCCCACCGCGGTACAAACAGTGCCAAGATAATGGTACTCGAACAACACAGCTTTGTACAAACTTTGGTACCCCTACTGGATACCTTTTGTTGTAAATGTAGTACCAAACCTTCTGTAACCCGAGTCGATGTCTTCCTCTTAAAAACATGACAACTAACATTTTTTTAAATTTTAAAGCAAAACACAAATCATGTTATTGTCGGTCTGTACGCAAACAAAATTACTGTTTTATAGACTTCAGTGTCCGGTCTGTACGCACACTATATACTTCAGTGTCCGGTCTGTACGCACACTATAGACTTCAGTGTTCGGTCTGTACGCACACTATAGACTTCAGTGTCCGGTCTGTACGCACACTATAGACTTCAGTGTCCGGTCTGTACGCACACAAAGAAAGTCGTGCACCTGGAGCGCCGGGTAGAGTTTGGAGGATAGGTATACTAAATTAGCGTACGTGCAGGTATATTATAAATCTCAATTACTGACAGTCTAATTGGTGAGAGGGCCAGGTAGTCTGACGTACAGGTGGTCACCCAACACGTTATCAGTATATATGTCACCACAGGGAACGGGGCAATTCACGAGCGTCTTGTCGCTTTCATACTTTCCATAGATGTGAGTAAATATGTTCTGATAAATAACGAGCCTGTACAAGATTTTCTTGCGAAGTATAGACTTTTCTGGTACTCTGGCGTGTATTAACGAAAACCAGGGCTAGGGCCCTTTTACTGAATTGTAAAGGGCATCGAACGGACAATTGCATTTAAACTTGTTCGTTTTGTATTTCTCATATATCACGCTGGGGCTAGAATTGATAAAATACCATTTCCCAACATAAGTGTTGTCGAATGCACCAGGTCGAAGTTAATTTGGTTCTAGTTGCTTATGTAACTAGACCATGTACCTCTCTGTTTTTAGCGTTGATTTCGTCGTTAGATACGACACTTTTATGGTCAGCGGTACTGATGAGATTCCAATGTCAAGGATTGATCACCTTACCTGTAGTATTTACACCTTGTACATCTCTCCACGTTCGTGTAGCTCTACAGTACCATTGTTCGTCACTCTATTCCGATTTTAAACCACTATTCTTGTTTTAGAACTTCACGTGGGATAAAAAAAAATCACTGCTGCTGTGTCGTAAATTGTAAAAGGTGACATTTAGAACAATTTGCTAATCTGACATTCTGGGTATGAGGGCTATAAAATTCAATGTTGCGTTGACTCCAGTAAAAATTTACACATTCGGCCATAAAACCTGGTCTATAATTGTTTGCCTGAGCGTACTGAAGGGTATCCCAGTACTAGCCGTTAACATACTGATATCGTCCAGCCGTGGGGGGACGGACGGACGGCCTCATTGATTGAACGTCGCCGTTGTTCATGACTTGCATTCGGATCGTATTACCTGGAACTACCTGCGCGGATTTACAGCGGGGGTCTCTTCACTTCCCATCAGGTGTCGACTGACTCTCTGCAGAATTGAATTACTTTTAAGATATCCGGTGGGGGTTTTGGTAGGGGATGTTTTTCTCACAACGAGTGTCAGTTGTTGACTTAAAGATTGCATTTAATTTGAGGGAGCGGAGGTTCCTCGGTTATTCTGTTTGTAAGGGCCAGGGCCTTGTTGTATAGCAGCAGTGTTATTGAGAAATTTGTAGACGCCGTTTTTAAAATTGAATGCAATTTATGGCTGAATTGTAGTTTTATCGTACCCTTTGTGTCTATAGAATTTCGTTTAGTCAAGGAGGGCATTGTGCACGACCTTGAAAAGTTGCATTACTGTTGACGACGTGGAGGTACATACGTCTGTACAGACTTCAGAGCCGATAGATAGTGGCATGTATGTGGCACTGCGAATTAAACAGCAAGCTACTGTCAGTAACCTGGTGTCGGGTTAAATTACTGAGAGGATTACAGTCCACAGATTAGTGTTGCAATATCTATTAAAATCTACCGATGTAAAATCTAAAAACTACTATATTTTTCGACGCAGCAGGTTAATTTGTCTTTTGAATCACGTGACTTCAAATGACAAAACTAAGTTAATACGTGCCATTTTACATGAACATTAATTGCTGCTGAGCATAAACTGACCGAATACACGTGAGCGTTGCTTAACAGTGCCGGGAGCGAGTAGAATAACCGGATCGCATGAGTAAAATAATTTGCGAACAGTTGTCGTCATTATAACGTAATGAATACTGTAAACGAAATATGAAATACATGCGTGTAAATATCTGTCATTAAAGTCGACATCTCGTGTTATAAATGTACTTTATGTAGTTACATCTCAAAGAAAGGGACCTACTAAACGCCGAACTGTTGACCAGAACTAGCCGGAATATATTTGCGTTGACCAGGATGTTGTTAGAATTTACTTTGTTAAAGAGTAAATACAATTAACTTATTTACTGCATCGCAATAAGTTGCTGTGGCAACATGATATAGGGAAGCTGATATTTTGGAATGATATTTAAGTAATCCGTGAAAAAAGACAGGTGTCAGTTTTTATATCCCATTCAGTCTACATACATGTACATTACCTGTAGCTCAAATAGATCTTGACAACGATCAGTTTTAAGACATTTCATGTTTCAATTGCATAGTTTAACTGAAATGTCATACCTTATTTTTCCAAATAGAGACGTTTTTATACTTCTTACCAAATTTGAATTTCGTTTTATCTTCTGTGTCGTCCTCACATTGTTTGGCATCAGTCAAGTGTTTACAGATAGCAAAACTGTGTCATGTTACTCCGTACAATGGTGGACTGACACCTCAGGAAAACATCTTTGATTTTAATTTTTTCGGTTGACGTGCTCCGAATAAAAGCGTCCCAATAACCTTGTTTTCTAGATATCTGTGGTATCTGTGGTGTCACACACAAGTCAGTCAAATTAAACATTTATATTGAATGCATGAGTAATTAGCGTAAACGGTGCATTGTAGATGGCCACTTAATATTTCATTGTAATTTGTCTTTCAGGGGCGATCATTTTAAATGGATTTAAATATCCACATGTAAGTGCTATGTTAACTAGACATTGTTATAATGAAACTTGTTTAGTAAAACGTGCAATGCTTTTAATACGTATCTTAGTGGACTGTGTGAGGGTTTGAACCTGTTAACTCCATTGTGCTATGGTTTAGTAGACTGTGAGGGTTTGAACCTGTTAACTCCATTGTGTTATGGTTTAGTAGACTGTGTGAGGGTTTGAACCTGTTAACTCCATTGTGCTATGGTTTAGTAGACTGTGTGAGGGTTTGAACCTGGTTTAGTAGACTGTGTGAGGGTTTGAACCTGTTAACTCCATTGTGCTATGGTTTAGTAGACTGTGTGAGGGTTGAACCTGTTAACTCCATTGTGCTATGGTTTAGTAGACTGTGTGAGGGTTTGAACCTGTTAACTCCATGGTGCTATGGTTTAGTAGACTGTGTGAGGGTTTGAACCTGTTAACTCCATTGTGCTATGGTTTAACTTGTTTAAGATGCCTCCCGGTGAAAACCCATTTTATTGTGAACTCTCTCCGACTTAATCGAATATTTATTGCCATTAACATAGATAGCAAGATCGTAAAACAAGAAAGGGGGCGGAATCCATATTTCAGTAGCATTTAATGACACTTGATTGGTGACACATCTGGCCTATTCTGCTGTATATAGCACCACTCTTAAAACGTTTCTGTTATGATATGAAGGATTAGAGACATTTTGCTGTCGTGCCGTCTGTATACAGTAATCTGTGGCCTAATTTAATTCGAAATGAGAGACAACAACAGCACGCGGCACGCTTTCTCAAATACCATGGCACGTATGCTTTTGCAGACGTCAATTCTTGCTTATCGATAAAACATAAGGTTTGGGCCGGAAGTCTTTATAACGCCTTACCCTTTGCCGTCATTTACTTTTTACTTTCCTCCTCCATAAAAAGCCCAGCATCCATTATCGCTAATATTAATACGGGAATGTGACACTTATGTGTCACCCTGTCTTAGAAGATGAGGACGGTAAATTTTAACACCTACATGTACTAATATAATGCGATACTGTATGTAGCTACATTAGATTTGCCGCTGGCGGTCGTAAAGCATGACTGGACGGACATCCAGTTCGTTGCTCTATTATCGTTGGCGCTAGAGTCTATGCTAATTATAATGTACATGCTTATGTTGAAATACAATGCTCAAGTTCTAGTCACAAGCATACGCCATTTTATAGCCAATAGACGACGATATTTGCAATCTTATTTTATGTTTTTACGTAAATATTTCCCTTGGTTGTGTGGTTCAGTGATGTTTCTGTATTTTGAAGTGGTTGCGGTGATTATGTGGGTTCCAGATATTTTTTATGTTTTCACATAAAAATGTAAGCGTTCATGGTGTCGTATTTGTAAACAACGCGGTACACGTGTTCTGAATTTGATGTTCTCATTAGGAAATATTCTGTATCCTTGTGAGATATAAGTACCGACGTATTTCTGTATCCTTGTGAGATATAAGTACCGACGTATTTCTGTATCCTTGTGAGATATAAGTACCGACGTATTTCTGTA